>JAULKR010027780.1:0-43102 GCA_032356305.1 Prasiola linearis | reverse complement strand
AGCTGATTTTGGCACCTGCACTCATGCGATCATTTGAGTCGCCAAAGTCTGCATCATTGGTTTCCACAAGAAGCTCGGAAACGACAGGCCGGATTTGAAAGTGAGACAGGAGTGTCATGCAGGCAGGCATGCAGGCGTTCTTTGGTGGCGACATCAAAGTTGACGGCGATGTCTCTAAGCTTATGGCGCTTCAGTCCTACGAGCCTAGCGACAAGCAAAAGGACCTGATTGAGAAAATCAAAGAAATCTCCTAAGCGGGATTTTTTCGAAGAGACCTAATCTTAGGAGAGCGTGTGCCTCTTCTTAGGCGGGCTCCCCTGAGCTCACTTGGGGCTCGCTTGGGGCCCACTTGGGGCTCTGGGGAGCGCGGCCAGGGCCTTAGGAGTCTGCAATGAGCTTGCGTTCAGTTATTTTTTTGAGTGTCAGCGTCCTGATTCAGGCGCTGATCTACTTTTACCTTTGGCACCGAAGTGCAGCGCGAACTGGGCTCGGACCCAAGTGGCGGGGCGTTCTAGGGTGGACGTGTGTCGTGCTCGCCCTCAGCGTTCCGGCGACTATGGCTCTGACGCGACTTTCGAGCGCCGCAGCGCGAGCCATCGCCTGGCCGGTGTTCATATTGATGTGCGTCAGCGGCCTGATGGTGGTGCTCTATCTTTCGTCTGACCTGCTGCTCATCGCCCTGCGCCTTGTTAAGAGCTTGTTAGGCAGAGGGCAGCACGAAGACCCAAGTCGCCGAGAGTTTCTTCACCGGGCCATCGGCGGCGGCGCGCTCGTGGGGGCCGGCGCGCTCACGGGCTCGGGCGTTCCCAATGCTATCTCAACGCCCAAGGTGGCCGTTGTGCCCATCACGCTTGAAAATTTACCGCCTTCCATGGACGGCATAGCGATAGTCCAGCTTACAGATATCCACGTGGGCTACACCATAGGCGAGGACTTTGTGAGTCGCATGGTTGAGGCGGCCAATGGCGTGGGCGCGGACCTCATTGTCATCACCGGCGACCTCGTCGACGGCAGCGTTGACGACCTACGCAAATCCATCGCGCCTCTGGCCCGACTTCAGGCGCGCTACGGCGTCTATTTTGTCACGGGCAACCACGAGTATTACTCTGGAGTCGACGCCTGGGTGCAGCACGTGCGCTCCCTGGGGATTCGCGTTCTTCGAAATGAGAGGGTGCAAATTGGCAGCGATGACGCGAATTTTTATTTGGCTGGAGTCGACGACCACGACGCCCATAAATTCCCCGGGCACGGCGCCGACTACGAAGCAGCCCTCGGCGTTCGCGACCAATCGCGCGCTCTCGTGCTCCTCGCGCACCAGCCGCGACAAATTCACGAAGCCAAAAAGTACGAGGTTGGACTGCAGCTGAGCGGCCACACCCACGGCGGTCAGATCTGGCCTTGGCACTACCTGGCCAAAGCGCAACAAGGCGGGCTGCTCGCGGGGCACTCGCGCCACGGCAAAAGTCAGCTCTACATCAGTCGAGGCACAGGCTATTGGGGACCCCCGGTCCGGCTCGGCGCGCCAGCTGAAATTACCAAGATTGTTCTTCGCTCTCCGCAAATCTGAATTGTCGAGATGGTTGTTGATTCGGGCTTTCTGAGCCTGAGCCTGAGCCTCTGCGAGTGGAACGGACCTTGGGCATCGGTTAGTCTCGACCCATGAGCTCCACGCCAAAAATTTTCTACACCCTGACCGATGAAGCCCCCGCCCTTGCCACGCGCTCTTTCCTGCCAGTGGTCAAAGCCTTCACCCAGAGCGCTGGCGTCGCCGTTCTAACCCGCGACATCTCCTTGGCAGCGCGGACCCTCGCGGCCTTCCCCGAAGCACAGACCGACGCTAAAGTGAGCGACGACCTGTCATTTTTGGGCGACCTGGCCAAGACGCCAGAGGCCAACATCATCAAGTTGCCCAACATCAGCGCCTCGGTGCCCCAGCTTAAGGCGGCCATCGCCGAGCTCAAAAGCAAGGGCTACTCTCTTCCTGAGTATCCGGACACGCCCAAAACAGACGAAGAAAAGCGCGTGCAAAAACAGTACGACGGCGTCAAGGGAAGCGCCGTCAATCCCGTGCTTCGCGAAGGCAACTCGGACAGGCGAGCCCCTAAGGCGGTCAAAGAGTACGCTCGCAAGCACCCGCACTCCATGGGGGCTTGGAGTCCAAATTGCAAATCGCATGTCTCGACCATGAGCCAGGGCGATTTTCGCTCCAATGAAAAATCAGTCACGGTGTCTGGCAAAACCAACGTGCATATCGAGCACGAGGCCGCCGACGGCACCAAGACCACCCTCAAAGAGGGCATTGCGATTCAGAGCGGCGAGATTATCGACGCGACCTTCATGAGCAAAAAGAGCCTTCTAGATTTTCTTAAAAAAGAAATCGACGATGCCAAAGCCAAGGGCGTGCTTTTTTCGCTACACATGAAAGCGACAATGATGAAGGTGTCCGATCCGATTATCTTCGGACACGCGGTGGACGTTTTCTACAAAGACGCATTTCAAAAGCACGGCGAGGCGCTCTGCAAGCTGGCGGTCAACACACGCAATGGATTTGCTAGTGTTTTAGCCAAAGTTGCCACGCTGCCGGCGAGCGAGCGCGAAGCCATCGAAGCCGACCTGCGTGCGGCTTACGAATCCGGGCCAGATTTGGCCATGGTCGATTCGGACAAAGGTATCACCAACCTTCATATGCCCAACGACGTGATCATCGACGCCTCCATGCCGGCGATGATTCGCAACGGTGGACAGATGTGGAACAGCCAGGGCAAATCTCAAGACACCAAGGCGGTGATTCCCGACAGCAGCTACGCGGGCATCTACCAGGCGACCATCGACTCGTGTAAAGAGCACGGCGCTTTTGACCCCAAAACCATGGGCAGCGTTGCCAACGTCGGGCTCATGGCGCAAAAAGCCGAAGAGTATGGCTCCCACGACAAGACCTTTGAGATCCCAGCGGAGGGGCATATGCGCGTGGTGGACGACGAGGGCACCGTGCTCATGGAGCATAAAGTTTCTCCTGGCGACATCTGGCGCATGTGCCAGGTCAAAGATGCGCCGGTTCAAGACTGGGTGAAGTTGGCCGTCACGAGGGCGCGAGCCACCGGCACGCCGGCGGTTTTTTGGCTCGACGAAACTCGGGGCCACGACGCCGAGCTCATTGTTAAAGTCAAAGCGTCTCTAGACGAACTCGACACCGAGGGCCTGGAACTTAAGATTTTGAATCCCGTCGAGGCGACCAAGTTTTCTATCGAGCGCATCCGCGAGGGCAAGGACACCATCTCCGCCACGGGCAACGTGCTGCGAGATTACCTCACCGACCTCTTTCCGATTCTTGAGGTGGGAACGAGCGCCAAGATGCTTTCCATTGTGCCTCTCATGCAGGGCGGCGGTTTGTTTGAAACCGGGGCGGGCGGCAGCGCGCCCAAACACGTGCAGCAAATGGCAGAGGAGGGGCACCTGCGCTGGGATTCCCTCGGCGAGTTCCTAGCGCTCGCGGTCTCCCTCGAACATCTGTCGGAAAAGTTCAACAACCCTCGGGCCGGAATTCTTGCTGACGCTTTAAACGAGGCAAGCACTGCGTATTTAATGAAAGAAAAATCTCCCTCGCGGAAAGTCGGCGAACTCGACAACCGAGGGACTCACTTTTATCTGGCGATGTACTGGGCTGAGGCACTGGCGGCGCAGGGGACCGACTCGGAGTTGGCGTCAAAGTTTGCCAAACTCGCGAAAGCGTTGGCAGAGGGTGAGGCGGACATTCTTAAAGAACTGAATGGCGCCCAGGGAAAACCCGTGGATCTGGGCGGCTACTTTGAGCTTGATGAGAAGAAGGCAATCGCGGCGATGCGGCCCAGCCCGGCGTTCAATAAAATTATTGACGCCTTTAAGTAGGGGAGAGAGTACATAGGGTATTGGCTTTCGGGATCTGCTTGGCAGTCGCAAAGCCTTGATTCATCTGTCGTCGGATGATTGACTGTCATCTCAAATTCGAATTGAAACGATTCTGACCCGTCTTTCTTTTCTGCGTCGCTACACGTTGAATTGAGAGCTGCAAAATTATTTACTGCGGGTCCATGAAATTGCGTCGACTCAAAGTTGTTCAGTGTCTTGTCGTCTTTTTGCTTGTGGGGTTCGCATCGAGCGCTGTTGCAGACGACTCCTGGGAAATCAGCTCGAAGACCTATCGCTACTGGCGTCCTCACAACACTTTCTCCGTGAGTAAGGTCGTTGACGGCAAGGAAGTTGCTCAGCCCGACTTTCGCGAGGCGATGAATAACGATGCCGTCTTGCTTTTTGCAGACATCGAGCGGCTGGAGCGAAAAACTGAAAACCTAATAAAATTTTGGGAGGTCCATTTTCGTGGTGAGTCGCTGGGGCCTGCGGGCAAATCGAAGACGATTGAACGGTGGGTCGCGCGAGTCGATTCTATTGGATTCTCAGAAGTGCGCGGCGACTTCGCATATCTGCCTCGTCAGGACCGGCAATTCGATGCGTTTGTGGCATTTAACGGTCTCGAGCTTAAGCCGATTACAGACGAGGCAGAGGTCGACGCTTCTGAGATTGAGTCTGGTACCGAAATGGCGAAGCTTGCTCCCTTGGATGCCGACGACCCACTCACTGTTATAGGGCGCGATCTTACGCTCGAAGCTACAACCGAAGAAGGCATCAAACTTTATGGCCGAGACAAAAAGCTCAGTCACTTGGTGCGACGTCTGACGCGTCGAATGCCTGGCGCAATTCTGACGGGAGAATCGGGGGTCGGTAAAACGGCCTTAATAAACGAGCTTGCGAGGCGGATGATTCACGAACCTGAGTCGTTGCCAGAGGGGCTCAGAAACCATCGCATTGTTTCAATCGATATTGCCAACTTGAAAGGTCAAGAGGGCCACGAGTTCGTGTCCAAGATGCAGCAGACTTTCAACAGCATTCTTCAGTCCGCCGCGGACCCATCCGACGGGCGCCCCGTTATTTTGGTGTTCGATGAAATCCATCAGCTCGTTGGGGCCGGAACAAGTCGCGGGAACTCAAATGGTCTGGAACAAACATTCAAGACCTTCATGCAAGACCACCCCAACGTCAAAATCCTTGGGGGTACAACCACAAAAGAGTTCCAAAAGTTCATCAGCCAAGACACCGCATTCGTGAATCGTTTTGGCGGTCGCTCCATCGACCTAGAAGAACTGTCGCAAAAAAAATCACTTCAAGCGATGGAGCGCCATGCCCCCACGCTCGAGTCTCGTTATGGGGTTCGTTTGACCAAAAGGACGATGAAGGACGCCATGCGTTTGGCGGACGAATATACGGGAGGTACACGTCCTGGAAACGCGCTTAAGCTCGTCGAAGCCGGATCTCAGCTTCTTGCCGAGAAGATAGAGAGGGGGAGTCGAGACGCAGACAAGAACAAGCTGACCTTGTCGTTGTTAGAGCGCGCAGTTCGCGAAGAAACCAACATTCCCACGGTCGGTGATGCATTTAGGCAGACAATTCTGACGCTCGGTGAGCGCTTGCGCGAACGCGTCTTTGGTCAAGACCATGTCATCGACGCGATTCAAGAGGCCTATACGAATCGCTTTGTGAATCAGCAAGTAGAGGGCGCAATCGGAGCATTCATTTTTGTCGGGCCATCAGGCACCGGTAAGACCGAGGTGGTCAAAGCGCTCGCCGAGGCGGTCACAGGTTCCGAAGCGAATCTCATACGAATCAACCTCAGCGAAGTTCGCGACATCGGCCAAATTATCGGCGATCAGGACAATCTCGGCATCATCCACGAGGTTCGGGCCAACCCCTTTTCTGTTCTGCTTCTCGATGAAATCGACCGGGCTTCCAACAGAGTCAGGGACTTATTTTTTGCAGCGGCAGACGACGGCGTGATGAGGGATTACAAGGGCGAAATCGTCAGCTTCCGCAATACGGTGATCGCAGGCACAACCAACGCCGGTCTCACCGAGGCGGGCTCAAAAGCCGATAGGAGCATGGGATTTGTCAAAGGCGAAAATGAAGACATTGCAATGGGAGAGGAAGCGCTTCGCAACAGTTTCGATCACGCCTTTTTAGCGCGATTCCAACCCTATATCTTTAAGGAATTCACTGACGAAACGCGTACGCGTATTGCAAAGCTTCGAATCGCGCAGCTTGCAAAGACCTATCGCAAAAGGCACCGTCTCAAACTAGAAGTTAGCGACGCGGCGATAGATTTTATCGTGGAGAAGGCCCCGCGCGGCGAAAATGGCCGAAGCATTAAAAAGTTTGTAAAAAGTCACGTCGACTCTGTGCTTGCGAAAACGATGATTCGCTACGAGCACGAAACTTCCAAGAAAAAGATGGGTACGGTCAGAGTCGACACCAAGAGGGACGCGAGCGATGGAAGTGTTGCACTTGCGTTCAGCTTTCCGAAGCGGACTAAAGAGTACTTTGCCAGCACCTCGAAAGTGTCACCGCGTCGCATGCGTGAGCGCTTGGGTCGCTTGAAGAACGTCTTGACCAAGCGCGCCCGACCTAGAAAAGCGAGAGGTCGGTAGCCACCAGGGCTACCTGCAAGTTTTTAGTTCGCTATATCAATCAGCACTTCGTTCCTGCGAAAGGGCGGGAGCGTCCAGGGCGGGTCGTATCCCGCAAATCGGGGTTCCGATGCCGGCGCAAGGCCTTGGGTATCCATCCATTCCAGTAAGGCTTTTACGTGTCTTTTGCGAGCCGAATCGCTTGCCAGCCACGCGTAGCGAATGGTCGCGATGCGCCGTGGAGATGTCTTTGCCAAGCTGACTTTGGGGTCCAGCGGCTTGGGTGCGCTCTCAAGGGTGTAGCTCTTAGGCAGAACGAACTGATAGCGCCACTGCTTGCCATCTTTCTGCGACAGCACTGGAGCGGTCATCTCGATTTTTTCACCAGAGGCTTTGCCCTCAGATTTCTCCGCTAGAACAGGCGCCGTCATCGCAATTTTTGTCTGCACTTTGTTATTGCCGGAAATGTATTTGAACAGCCTGCGAAAGGCTTTGGAGCCGGCCTTCTTAAAGCTGCCATCGACCTTGGTTTCCACGACGACCAGCGCTGGGTACTCACGAATTTCAAAAGGTTTCTCCTCCTTCAAAACTTTGTAGGGCGCTTCTTCTACAGACGCAGCGCCAAAGACGGAATAGGCTTTGGAGATCATAAAAATCAGCACCAAGATCGAGGGCAGGAGCAACCATCGAAGCAGATTTGGAGGGAATCGAGTCGAGAGTGACCGCCGTTTTGGAATTTTGGTTTTGGTGTGATTTGCATGACCGGAGAATTTTGAGCGCTTCATCGGATTCCTGAATACCACTGTCGCGGGGCCGTGTGGATTTTGAGTCTAAGATGAAGAATTGACGATGTTTTTGATTCCGCAGGCGTTTTTAACTGCAATACAGAGTTCATCAGCGAGTGCCGTGCGATGTTACCGAGCGGGTTTGAGTACGATGGCGACCGTGAGATTCACTTTCCCATCGGCGGGGGAGTCAATCGAGCTGCGCTCTCGCAATGCTTGCGGTGGGCCTTGACTTATCATCGCCCCGATTCGAACTGAGGATAGGATTTAGGATTTAGGTTTTTGGCTATTGGGTTTCGCGCAGGTGTAAGACTCCCCTTTCTCTGGTGTGGAGAGAGAAAGGGAAGGGCGCGATTGCTTGTTTGGCGTTAGTTTTGGGTCGGCAGCAGCGAGTAGTCTTTGCTGTACTCGAGCATTTGCGCGCTGAAGTCTTCTGGAAACTCGATCTTGACATCGGTGATGGCTCCGTCCTTTTTGACGGGTACAAGCCTTGGATTGATGAAACCCGTGTAGGGAGCAATGTTCAGCGCTGCGTAGCGCGCTTTGACTTCTTTGTGGATGGCCGGGTCGACTTTGACGCCGTAGCCTTCGACTAGAGCTTTGCCGGCTTTGTAGTCGCCTTCGGACTTGATGCGTTGGACTTCTCGCAGAAGCTCACCAAAGAGGGTTCGCAGTGCGTCGTAGTCGCGGACGACAAAATAGGTCTTGCCCTCCTTCATGACTTTTTCGATGACGTTATCGTCTTTGCCTTTTTCAAAGGCCCACTTGGCGATCATCTGACGATTGCGCATGTGGGCTTCTTCGATGTTGGCGCCCATGTCCAGGCGAGCAAGCTGGACCAGCAGGCCGTTTCGAATGTAATCGTCGTAGGATGATTTGCCGACGTCGAGGCTGTCCATGACTCCAAGTTCAATGAGCTTGGGATCCATCAAATAGTAAAGTGCGACGAGATCCGCACGTCCCTCTTCAAGTGCTGATGAGTAGTTTTTGAGCGTTTCTTTGGGGGTCCCCACGCCTGGGTTGATTTGACCTGACGCGTGTCCAATGACCTCGTGGAGATCGGTGTGCAAGATGTCGCCGACGCTGGCGCTCTTTTTGGCGCGCTTAATTTCTTCGTCGCTGAACGCGAATTCCTCGATGATGCCGCTATTTTTTGAGGACTCGTCGTGGGCGTGGACGATGTTGCCAAGGTTGACGGATTTTGAACCGTGCTTGGCGCGGATCCAGTTGGCATTGGGAAGGTTGATGCCGATTGGCGTCGTAGGGGCGGCGTCGCCGGATTCGATGACCACGGTGATGACCTTGGCGGAGATGCCTTTGACTTCTTTTTTCTTGTGAGCGTCCATGAGCGGTGAGTTGTCCTCGAACCACTGGGCTTCGTTGCCGATGGCGGCGATGCGCTTGCTGGCTTCCAAGTCGCGGATCGAGACCACGGATTCGTATGCGCCCCGATAGCCCATTGGGTCACCGTAGACTTCGATGAAACCGTTGACCACGTCGATGCGAGAATCGGCGTCCTCGACCCACGCGATGCTATATTCGTCAAAGGTGCGCAGATCGCCACTCTTGTAGAAGTCCACCAAAAGCTGAAGCGCTTTTTTCTGCTTGGGGTTCTCTGCCACGGCGACTGCTTTTTCAAGCCAGTACACAATCTTCTCAATGGAGGGGCTGTACATCCCACCGACTTTCCAGACTTGCTCTTCGAGTTTACCGTTGACCTTGGCGAGCTTTGAATTGAGTCCCCAAGAGACGGGCTCGGCGACCTTTTTCTTGGTCTTGGGTCGGTAAAAACGCTCCACTTCTTTTTGAGTCACGGTTGATTCGTAGTAGTTGGTCGCCGACGACTTGATGAGGTCCGATTTGGGGTCGAGATTGACTTTTTTGGAGTCGATTTTGGGATTGAAAAGAATGTCCGCCAAGACGTTGCTGAGGTCGGGAACGTCGGGAAGTTTCTCTTTGGGAGTGGCGGCAAGCCAGGCGAGAAACTCGGTTTTGTCAAAGCCCGGCTTCATCTTCTCGTTGGAGTAGTGGTGGTGGATGCCGTTACTGAACCACACGCGCTTCAGGTAGACGACGAATTCGTCCCACGACTCGGCGCCGCTCGAGGGGCGCCCCTGCTGGTAGATGGCCTCCAAGGTTTTGCGAACGAGAAGGTTGTGGCGGTAGTTTTGATCCCAAAGGATATCGCGACCTGAGAGAGCGGCCTCGTAGAGATAATAGAGAAGCTCTTTTTGCTTGAGCGCCAGCTCATTGAAGCCAGGGACCTCGTAGCGAAGAACTTTGAGGTCTGCGAACTGCTCTGAGAAATATTCGAATTTCGTAGCCGAGGCAGCAGCGGCCTGGGTCATGGCGTCGTTAGCCTCTCCTGCTGCGGGCAACTGAGGAGCCGTGGAGGCTCCTTTTGATTTGCAGGAACTTAAAAGAGCAAGACTGAGGGCGCCGCAGGCAAGGATTCGCTTCATGGCCGTTAACAAAGCGCATGGAAGTCGGCATGGCAAGACTGAGGCCTGGAAATTAAATTTCTGGACTCGAAAAATGCTTCGAGTCAGGGAGGAAGGTCGTCTCCTCTCGGTCTCGACTCAGGACGGGAATCGACGCGTGTGCTTGTGACTAGTCGGAGACAGGCTCAATGGAGATTGAGCTTGCGCTTTCAACCGTCAATTCTAGGTTCGCTGGGGTTCCCCGCGTGGACAGAATGTAGGCGGTGACCGAGGCGCTTTCAGATTCGGACAAGACGCCTGGATCGGTCTTGGGCATGGTTTCGCCGATGTATGTCATCAGCGCGTTTGCATCGCTGAATTGCGAGAGTGATTGGGGGCCCACAACGGCCTTGGCTTTGCCGCGGCCTTCGCCTGAGTCGCCGTGACACATGGCGCAGTGATCAGACCAAACTTGCTCGCCGGCCACAGTTTGCGCGGATGCCGCGACAGCATTTGCAGCTTGAGCCGTGGCAGCACCGGCGGATTCGCGAGCCTCGGCGGACTCGCTCGCTTCGGTAACCGCTGGAGCCGTGACTCCGCTGATCGTATTTTCAGAGCGCGCGTGACCGCCGCAGTTCAGAAAAAGAAGGAACGAGGCGCCGCTCAAAAAAAATTTCATACTTTTCGAATCTCCAATTGCTATCGCGATAGGTCCCCTAAATTATCACAGATGTCTCGGAGGCTAAAAAATGGGCTGGACTACCAAGTGCCGACGTTTTCCATGGTGCTCCAGGGCTCCGCGATCGCCAGTGCTTCGCCGCGCTGGAGCAACTCGATAGAAATCCCGTCTGGGGAGCGGACGAAGGCCATGCGACCGTCTCGGGGGGGCCTCGAAATCGTGACGCCATGCTTCAGCAGCTTCTTGCACGACTCATAGATGTTTTCGACTTCGTATGCGAGATGACCAAAGGAGCGTCCATTCGAATAAGCTTGGTCCTGATCCCAGTTGTAGGTCAGTTCAACTTCAGAGCTCGCCCCCGGATGGGTCGCTAAAAACACCAAGGTGTAGCGGCCCTTATCGGAGTCTCGCCGTCTAGTTTCGACAAGACTGAGTCCCTTACAGAAGAACGAGAGCGCTGCATCCAAATCGTAGACTCGAATCATTGTGTGGAGATATTTCATACTCAAAGGAGAATGCGCGGCGCACGCAGCGGCGATCAATGTCTCGGTCGTCACTTATGAAAGGCTGTTAAAAAATAATTTTGCGCGTCGGGCTCTTCGGAATCCGAGGGAACATGGTACGTTCAGGAGTATGGGTACTTCCGACAAAAGGAAACAGAGTCTTTATTTTCCTGAAACCATGCTTAAAGAAATACAGCATGAAGCGTCGCGGCAGGATCGCTCCTTGTCATGGATTGTGCAAAAGGCTTGGAAACTGGCGCGTCACGAGATCGCCAAATATCCAAGTGTCAATGACATGATCGGTGGCGACGACGACGCTCGCGGCGCCGCTGAAGACGTCAGCAACGACTAGTCAGGACTGAGCGCTGCTAGGCTGAGTCCTGAGAAGCGGTGGTTGCGGTGGTCAATGGCCGCCTCGATGCGATCGAGGCTGGATACCAAGACGACCGAACGCCTCGCTCGGGTGATGCCGGTGTAGAGTAATTCTCGGGTTACGATTCCTTGCTGGCTGGAACCCATCACGAACGCGACGGATTCGAATTCCGAGCCCTGGCTCTTGTGAACCGTCAGAGCCATCGCTGGCATGACGGATTCGGCGAGATTGTCCTTCTGAATGAGCCGCCAACTTCCGGTTGAAGCCGGAAAGGCGTAGGCCAGAGATTCTCCGTGGGTGGGAAACACGCATCGCACCAAAATGCCTGGGTCGCCATTGTAGAGCTGCCGGGTGTAGTCGTTTCGATTCATGACGATGGGCAGCCCGGTGAGGGGAGTCCCCGGTGAGCGTTTTGACAAATACGCGCCGATACGTGCGTTGATGTCTGCGCTTCCCCACGGCAGACGATGGGTGGCGCACAAAATACGTCGCGCAGCGTGTTTCGCTGAGACCCGGTCTAAAAAATCACCCGATTCACCTTTGACGAGGTGAGACGCGTCTGGACGGAACACTTTTGCGGAGGTCTCCAACACCAGCTGAATAGATTTATCTGCCCAGTGCTCAAGAAAAGGATCTAGATTGTCGCCTGGAAGGGTTAAGAGTTCCACTCCTTCATATTTTAATTCCGAGGGCTTGGTCGCTTTCGCTCCCAGGCTCAAGCCGCCCCCCTCTTCGACTGACTTGGCCACGCTCAGAATCATCGCGCCCGCGGGGTCTTTGGGATCGCTTCGAAAGCTCTGTTTGAGCCACGTAAGACTCAACGCTTTGGTGGGGGCGATTTCGACCAGGTCGCGAAACGCGGCTCCGCGCTGCACAGAGGGGAGTTGGTTGACATCACCCAAGAGCACGAGACACGACTGGTTTGGACATGCATCTAAAACGCGGGACATGAGTTCGAGGCCAATCATCGACGCCTCATCGACAACGATGACTTTGGCTTTCAGTGGATTTTGACGATTGATTCGAAAGCGCTCAAACTTGGGCGAGTAACCCAGCGCTCGGTGAATGGTTTGCGCTTGGACGGCCGCCTCTTCTGAATCCTCGTTTGAGCTCCGAGTCCGAGCAATGGAGTCCGACATCCGCTTGGCGGCTTTGCCTGTGGGTGCCATCAAGACAATTTCTTTTGCATCGATGCCGAGACGCATGGCGAGGCGAATGATCGAAGCGACCACAAGAGTTTTTCCAGTTCCAGGTCCACCGGTGATCAGCGCGGTGGCCCCGGCGAGCGCGCTTACACACGCCCCCATTTGCTCGTCGCTGAGAGGAAAAGTCTGAGAGCCCGCCGCGTTTAGCTGCGTTGTTTCCTCAAGCACTCGACTGCGTTCGAAGCGCGCTTCGCCCTGGGCGCGCTCATTCAGGCGAGCGACCATTTGTCTTTCGAGTGCGTAGTAGCGCTCGGCAAAAATAGAGTTGTGTCGGGCAACCAAGGGGCTGGGGGGGGTGCCGTCGCCAGTGGGCCCTGCATCCGCACTGCTCTCGGCGAGGCCTCGCGCTGCCTTGAGCGTGCGCTTGGCGCTGTGCAACTCCTTTGCGGCCATGAGCGATGCGACCTTGCTGAGCGTCCTAGATTCGCTTTCGTGTAGGGGCAGGCGCGTCGAACCGTTTTTCATCGCCACAAATAAAGCAATCACGAGGGTGGCGAGGGCCTGCTCCTGAAGTTCGCTTAGCTGCCAGCCCATTTTCACCATTTCGAGGGCGACGAAGCGAGCGTCTTCGTCGAGGTCATAGGCCAAGACCGCTTTGTCGATGGACCGCGCCAAAGCGGCACCAAAGCTTTCCGACTCACCGAGTCCCGAGAGCGTGAGGGCCCGGCCTGAAAATTTTTGTGCCGGGTTGCTCATGCGCTTGCCCTCAGAGATTCGATGCTCAGCGTTTTAAGCTCAGCCGGGTCCGGTCGCTGAAAGTGCGCAGCCGGCCCTCTCATAAAGACATAGATGACCCCCCCGAATGACTCATTGAGATCCGCGCTGCCTGATCGCTCAAGGAGTCGGACCAGCGCTGCTCCGTAGATGCGCGCCTGGGTGGAGTAGTGCTCGTTGACCCGCGCCGTGAGTGACGCCTCGGAGTAATCAAGAAGGATGTCGCTCTTCCAGTCCAGGACGTACCATCGGCGGTCGTGCTCAAAAACCAAGTCAATGACTCCAGTCATAAATCGATTGGACGTCGGGTCTGGGAACATGAACTCCATCTCCCGCGCAAAGTTAAGGGCGCGGCAGGCGCCCTCTAAAGTGCCTCCATCGGCAAGCGGAAGCTTTAAACGGAGGGTTTGGTGAACCAGCGCCGCCGCCTCATTTTTTGCTGCCTCACAATGAGTGGGCATCGCGCGCTTGAACACCTCGCTTACGTCCTCGCGGGATGTCCACGTTTGTGCGTCCTCCTCGTCATCGGCGCTTTCCATGTCGATGTTTTCCAAGATTGTATGCAGCAAAATCCCGACGTCGGCGCCGCCGCCCAAGGCACTTGGGGCAGACGATGCCGTAGCCACGGGGCGTTCAAAGGGGACGTCGCCTGATTGATGCGAGCGGGAAAGCGATGTGTAGGACACGCTCTGTTCACCGGCGCGATGCAGGTATGAAGTTTTAGGAACAAAAGCGAGAGAGGCCGGAGTGGGAAGCAAATTCAGAGTTAAGGGCTGGCGCTCTTTGGGCTCAAACTCCTGGGGAACGCTCAGCTCAAAGAGTTCGCCAAAGGCGTTTTGATTTTCGAGAGCGAGCAGTCTGTCGTTGATAAGCTTGTAGTTTCCCTTCACCCTAAACGTGTCTTCGGGGATGAAGGGCAGGTAGAGACGTTTTCTCGCTCGCGTCAAGCCAACGTAGAGCAAGCGTTCGTCTTCGCCTTGGGTGAGTTCGGTGCTGAGTGCGGCTTTCGTGGGATCTTTTCGACCCATCCATGCGACTCGCTTGTTGTCTTCGACGAACGTGGACATCGCCTTGGCCTGTGGGGGAGAAAGCATTCCTAGCAAAAAAATGACATCGGCCTCCAGTCCCTTGGATTTGTGAAGCGTCATGATCTGAACCGCATCCCGCTCGCCTTCTAGGCGTTGGGTCTCCTTGTCAACGTCGGCGTCTTGGTTGGCATCGCTGATCCATTTGCTTAAAAGACGACCGATTTCCGCCAGAGGATTTGGATGCTTCCAAACCTTATGAGACAGCGTTTCAAAAATATGGTGAATGTTTTCGATAGAGCGCTGCCCACGACCGGCCAGGATCTCCGCTTCGATGAGTGTGGTCTGGTGCCAGATCGAAGAAAAAAGCTCAGCGACGCGCCCTGAGTGCGCCAGCTCGTGAAACGTGAGCAGAGTCGACACCCACGGATGTGAATCGTCGGCGTCGCGTAAGGATTTGAGTTCGCGAAGCTCGGCGTTGAAGAAGCGGGTGCGCCAGGCGTGCATTCGACACGATTCGCTGTAAGGAGAGGCAATGGCAGCAAAGAGATCCCGAACTTCGCGCGCCTCCTGAGACTTAAAAAGGTCATCGCTCTGAAAAAGCGCACAGGGAATGCCCAGATGGCGAAGCGCGTCGGCACAGAGGTTGGCGTCGCTCCAGCCTCGAGTTAAAACAAAGATGTCTGCCGCACAAATATCAGGTGCGTCCTTCGAGCCGGATGCGTTCAAGAGCGCCTCGATTTCACTGGCAACAGCGTCGATATGCCTCGCGCGTACGACCGGCACTTTAAGATCTTCGCCTTCGATGCGCTGAAGATAAATCGCGGGACCCTCGCAGGACCCGGTGAGCCCGGGGACAACGGGATTGTCGTAGTCCACCTCGCCGCTGAAAAACGACTCTCCGGTCGCAAGCAGCGTGTTGTAAGACTGAACCATGGGTGAAGTCGATCGAAAGTTCGTATCGAGAGTTACAAGCGCGCCGCCGGCGTCTAGCACCTCCTTTTTAGCTTCAAAGTAGGTTTGCAGGTCGGCGCCGCGAAATCCGTAGATCGCCTGCTTCGGGTCACCAATGAGACTCACAAAGCACTCTTGACGATTGGGGCTTAGGTAAATGGTTTTGAAGATGGACCACTGGATGGGGTCGGTGTCTTGAAACTCGTCGATGAGCGCGTGGGGAAAGCGCTGGCCCAAGCTCGCAGCCAGGCGTCGGCCGGTGGGCGCGAGGAGCGCGTCGCTCAGCCGCGAGAGCATGTCGTCAAAATCGAACACACCCAGCGAGTTTTTTCGCGTCTCAGTTTCTAAGGCGACGTGGGGATAAAACATCTGCGCAACCGCGCCCCTTATAGGAATCGCGAGTTGATACACCCGAGAGACCGCGTCATGTATGACGGCCCAGGCAGGGTGATCACTGTCTTTCTCTACGAGATACTTCAAGTTGCACTCGGCGAGGGCGCCCAAGATGGTCGGGATGGGAGACTCTAAACTCGAGAGCACTGGACCGAGGCTTGTGAGATGTTTGATGACGGCCTTGCGCGTCGATCCATTCGAAAACGCCTCCTTCACAAATTCTTCGGGAGGCGTGTTTTTCAGAAGCCGGTCGAGAGTGCTGAGCGCATCCCGAAGGCCCTTTGGGTCGAGCTTCGGCCGAATCTCGCCGCCGGCGCGCGCCACGTCTTTGAGCAGCTGGGTTAGATCATCTCGCGGATCTTTCGACGACGTGAGGGAATCGAGATAGGCCTTGAGATAGGGAATGAGCTCAGCATCTGTGGAGAGGGTGTGGCGCAGGCACTGAGTCACCGCGTCTCTAAACACAGAAAAAGGCGGCGCTGAGCTTTCGGTCAGGAGCCTGCCACGCTCGAATTTCTCTTCCGACAGGACGCTTTGGCAGAACCCATGAATCGTCATGATATGAGCCGATTCAAAATGAGCCAGCGCGTCCAAGATCAGCGCGCGCACGTCCTGGTCCACGGCCCAGTGGGGTTCTTCAGGAGCGATTTGGTGCTCTTGAACCGCCAAAATGTCCATCAGCTTCTGCCGGATGCGGACGCGGATTTCTTCCGTCGCCTTTTCCGTAAAGGTCACCACCAAAATTTTATGAAGCGGCACCTTCGCGCGAATAATCAGATCGACGACTCGATGTTCTAGGAGGTAGGTCTTGCCCGTTCCGGCGGAAGCCTCAATGACATGGTGGCAGTCGAAAGCCATCCCAGCGACCTTGAGAGGGATGGGCACTCGACACGGGTTACTCATACGCCACCTTCGACTAAGTTTAGAAGCGGTGCATAGCGCGACTCGATCAGCGCATCGACATCATCGGGGAATGGAAAGGAAGCCGCGTCCTCGATGGCACCAAATGAGCCAGACCGCGCCGCCTGCGTCTGTTCTTTTTCGAGAGCTTCCAGGGCCAAAATCGGCTTCTTCCTCAAGGCACTAAATGCCACCTTATAATTGAAAAAATAGTCGTGGCTCTCTTCTAAAAGTGAAGTGACCCACTTTGTGATCAAATCCGCAGCATTCGACTGTGTGAGTGGAGTAACGCCTAGAGTCTCAACTTTATTTTCTGCCAGAATCAAAATCTTGCTGATTCCCTCTCCTTGGCCCAGTGCGCAGAGCACCACGTAGTCGACGAGAGCGCGCAGCTGGACACGGCGGTCCTTGGCTTTTTTCTCCGACAGCGCCACCAGCGCGCCGGTGTCGGCGCCAAAGTCCGAAGTAGGGCCGATGCGGCCGGAAAGCGTGGGGCTTCCGGGCGCCTGAATGTGCAGAGTATCCAAGCGCGTGTCGCCCGCAGCGGCGTGCATTGCCCTACCAAAAGAGACGTGGGCAAAGCTTTCGCCAAAGATTTGCTCTTGCCAGCGGTTTAGGGTTTCCAAGTGGTGCTGGCGAAGCGCCTCACCAAAAATCCCCAAGGGCACTTTTCCAGAAAGCATAAGAGTGTGGAGCGCACGTTCGTAGGCGCTTTCAAGTTTGAGTTTAGACGCCAGGCACTGGGAGAACACGGTCCGAAGCAGCACGGATTCATCGAGGCGACTCATGGCAAGAGGCTCTTCACTGGCATGGAGCTCCAGTCGCTCGGCCTGGGGGCGCATGCCTAAAACGGTTTTGCTCCACGCCTGAATCGGTTCTTCCAAAAAGCTTCGGAGCTGCCCCAGCGTCAAACTCACGACGCCAGGCTCGGCGGCGGACACCCTCGGCACGCGAGGGACCACAATGCCGGCCCAGTCCAGAATGTCTTCTGTGGGAGGCGGCCGTTTTTGCTCGTCAGCACACTTGGCTTCGATGCGCGCACGGGTGGATGCGGCGCGCTCCTGCCTTTGGGCGAGCGCGCTCTGAAAGGGCTGTGATAGCTCTGACGACACCTGGGGACGCGCCAGGAGACCTCGCCGCATGAGCGCCTCCTTTGTCTCTAAGATGAGAGCCGAGGGCGAAAGCACCGCGCCGCTGCCGGCGTCGACTTCGAGATGGGAAAGATGAAGGGTGTCTCTCGTCCCCTGCAGCGCCAGTAAAAACGCGTAGCGATCTTGGTCCGCGCGAGAGAGATCGCCGAGACAGAATTCGAGGCCGCTCAAATCAAGGGCGTCGACATCCGTGTGCTTCGGGAAATCATCGCCCAGACCGAGTAGAAAGCTGTGCCTAAATTGAAGCGGTCTGGACATGCTCAGAGGCGCCATAAAAATCCCGCGCTTGAGCTTCTGTTGGGGGACGCCTTCGCTTTCAAAGGCTCGGAGCGCAATTTCTCGGGCCTCCCGCGCATTCAAATCGCGGCCGATTAGATCGCCCTTCGCCATATCCCTTAGCCTGCGTTTGAGCCTAATCAAGGGGCGCTCGTCTTGATCGGCCGGCGCTTGCAGATAGGCGTCGACGAAGGACACCCACATTTCAGACCATGCCTGCAGAGGCATCTTGGCTTGGGCACAGAACTCGACATCCGCAAGGAGCGAGCGCGCCGCGCTGCCAAAATGCGCCGCGGATTCGCGCTGCTCCTCGCTCACTCGCTCGGGCAGGAATTCATGTTCTGCGACCTGAAAGGGGGCGGACGTGTCCTCGCCCCCGGAACTGAGCATGCCCAGGGCGAGCCGCTTGATGCCCTGGTCCCAGTTAAACAAGTCCGAGTGGATGTAGGTGCCCTCGTGGTCGCGGGTGTCGGAGCCAAAATAAATACCGAGTCGCGCCGCCATCTCGGCCCACGCGTCGGTGTCCACGTCCGAGAAACGCGCGCTTACAAAAGGGTGGGTCAACACGTTCAGGATCGAGCTTCGAGTGCACTCCGACAGAGGCAAATCGATCATCGCCATCATGCACTGAAGAACCGGGCTCTCGTCCACGGCGTGTCCCGACGCAAAGTAAAATTCGAAGTCGCCGTGGTCGGCAAAGGCTGCTGGAACGAGGGCGCGGTAGCTTTCGTAGGAATCCGGCGGCGTCAGGATGCAAAAATCGGCGAGGGTCAGGCTTGTGTCGGCTTCGAGGGCTGCAGTGAGGGTTCGGGCGAGGGCCTGCACTTCGTCGCGCTTTTTAGCGTAGCTCGAAATGACCACGCTGCCGTCGCCGAGCTCGAGGGTTGCGTGGGGCGCTGAATCTTCAGGCCCGATTCGCAAGCGGACATCGCGTTGGAGGTGTTGAAGGTGCGAGGTGACGGGAGCCTCGGGAGCCTCGTCTGCCCATACAAAGTCATGCCCCGCGAGCTCGGAGGCGAGCTTGACGCTGGAGCGCCCCGCTTCGCCCATGCGGGCCAAGAGCAAGTTGTCGTCTGCGCCAAAGGCACGGGTGTCCTCCCAATACTCGGTGCAGGGATTGATCATCCAAAGGAAAAGTTCTGACGACTGGGTGACTTTTTCGATGGCCTGGAGCACGCCAGGCGCGATGTGGGTGTGGCCGAAGAAAAAAAAGGGACCGTCTGCCGGCAGAGTGCTGAGCCTCAGTGCTCGGAGCGCGAGGTGAGCGCGTTCGCCATTTGGCGTGAGGTAGCCGCCATCGTCGTCACCAAACACGTGACGGTAAAAATGAGATTGCCACTTCTCGGCTCCGTTTTTTGCCTCGCTCGGATTCTTCTTTGAGCGTGTCGTCCAGTCGTCGAGCATCGAAGGCCGATAAAAGGAGTAGCGATAAAAGTTTTGCGCCAGCATGTTTGCGAGCTGCATCTTTTTTTGCGAGTGCTGGTCGAGGTTCGATGGCCCCAGGTAGCGCCGGATCTCGCTGACGTCGTCATGGCTTAGAAAATTATCGTCGCTCAGCGCTGCGGCGATGAGCAGAGTTAGACTGCTGTGATTAACGATTTTGAGCCGGGGATTGTGCTTGACGGCGAGCAGCGCAAAAATCTCGTGCGCTGAAACGATCTTCAGTCCCGAGGCAATGCCAAAGTGATGCGAGATGGCGCTGCGCAGCGCGGGCGCCATGCTCGTATCGCCGAGAGCAAGGGTGGGCCCCGTCAGCGGAGATTTGAAGACGTCCCGACTCTCAAGAGAGCTGCAGAGATGGTGGGTAAGGCGGCCGAGGCTCGGACTGAATATGAGATGGAACACGCGGGCTCGTTTTCGAGTGCTTGGCGGACGTAAACGTATATATAGGCGGGGTGAAATTGGTTCGGCGCTTTGAAGGAGCGCCGGTTTGACGAAGCTATCACGTGGGGGCTACGGTTTGGGCCAGACACGTGAAGTTCCATTTGATTGGCATAGGCGGCACCGGAATGGGCGCGTTGGCGGGACTGCTTAAGCAAGCAGGCCACGAGGTACGCGGCTCAGACGAGGGCGTCTATCCACCCATGAGCGGTCAGCTTCGCGCCCTTAAAGTGGAATGGTTTGAAGGATTTCGCGCGTCGAATCTCGACTGGGATCCAGACGTCGTCGTGGTCGGCAACGTGTGTTCTTCGGACCACGTCGAAGTCGCATGCGCCACCGAGCGGAAGATTCGATTGACGTCGCTTCCCAAACTTCTCGGCGAGGAGCTCATCGAAAAAAAACACGCGATTGTCATCGCTGGGACCCACGGCAAGACGACCACCTCATCGCTTATGGCAGTTTTATTTCGAGATGCGCAGCGCTCTCCGAGCTATTTCATCGGGGGAGTTCCCCTGCAGACGGGCAAAGGCTGGTCACTGGGGGAGGGCGACGACTTTATCGTCGAAGGGGACGAATACGACTCTGCATTTTTTGATAAGGGCTCCAAATTTCTGCATTACAGGCCCCAAACAGCGATCTTGACGTCGGTGGAGCTGGACCACGTCGACATTTTTCAGGACGTCGACGCAATACATGCCACCTTTGCCAAGTTTGTCGCGCTGATACCAAAGGACGGCCTGCTTTTAGTTGCCAATGAGAGCGCCGCGGCTCGGGACATTGCATCCAAAAACGCAAGGTGCCGCGTCGAGACCTATGCCGCCCAAGAGCCCGGCGTCGAATCAGAGGGTGTCCACTGGGAAGCGCGCAACATTAGTTATCTAAAGACAGGCCGATGCCAGTTTGAGATTTTTCACGACGACGCGATTTTTGACCGCTATCAGACGAGCATGACCGGGCAGCACAATCTTGCCAACATCACCGCGACCGTCGCCGTCGCCCACGCGCGGGGCCTGGCTAAGGAGGCAATTCGGGCGTCGATCAGTGGATTTGCCGGCGTTGCGAGACGGCAGCAGCTCCGCGGCATCGCCCAAGGCGTGCAGGTTCTTGATGACTACGGACACCACCCCACCGCGATTGCGTTGACCCTCGAGGGCCTCCGCAAACGTTTTCCAGGACGCATGATCAAGGCGATTTTCGAACCCCGCTCGGCCACCTCAAGGCGCAACGTCTTTCACGAAGAATTTGTCCAAGCCTTCAACAGAGCGGACTCTTTGGTGGTTGGGCCGCTTTATGCGCCCGAGCGCATTCCCGAAGCCGAGCGCCTCGATCCGGCCAAACTCGCCGCGGACGCCCATCGGGCCGGTACATCGTCAACGTACTTGGACAGCGTCGAAAAAATCGTTGCAAACGTTGCCGAGGCCGTTCGTCCCGGCGACGTGGTGGTTGTGTTTTCTTCGGGATCGTTTGATGGCATCCGTCAAAAGCTGCTGACCGCCATCGGCGACGCCGTGATGAGCGCCGAACCGAAGCACCTCGGCGACACAATTCGCCTCCTCAAAAGTCTCCAGATGGACACGGAGGACATCCACGAGGACACCATCGGCCAATACTTTGTCCTGCAAAACGAAACAGGAATTGTCGGCACTGTGGGGCTGGAGGTCTTTGGCGAGGACGCCGTGCTCCGCTCCCTGGCGGTGGACCGTGAAGCCCGCGGGGTTGGCTACGGCTGGATGCTCGCGGATACGGTCATCGCTCACGCTCGATTTCGCGGCGTCCGTCGCATTTATCTGATCACCGAGAGCGCCGGAAATTTCTTCGATCAAAAGCACGGATTCCGCTCCGTCGATTTCTCGACGATTCCAGAAGTCGTGTCCCAATCAAAAACGTTTCGAAGCCAAAGCCGCGCGAGTTCAGCGATGCGCCTCGACCTTTGAAGCCGGAGACCACCCCGACATGGCGTCCATTCCCAACAGCAACGAAGCACTTGCGATTGCCCTTGAGGCCGGCACAGAAGCTGCGGATTTCTTAAGAGGCTCGCAGTCCAAGCTCGGCGCGATTCAGACCAAGTCTTCATTTCAAGACTGGGTCACCGAGTGGGACATCAAAACTGAAAAACTGATCCGCGCGCGACTCGCTGAGCAGACCCCCTCCATTGCCGTGCTTGGCGAGGAAGGCGGAGTGAGCGGCGACAACGCCCGCGAGGCCTGCTGGTTGGTGGATCCCATCGACGGCACCTTCAATTTTGCCCACGGGCTTCCTCATTTTGCCGTGTCCATTGGATTGGAGGTGGGCGGAAATATGATCGCGGGAGTGGTCATCGCTCCGGTATTAAATTGGACCTTCGCCGCGGCAAAAGGGCAGGGGGCCACCCTCAACGGCGAGGCTATCGGAGTTTCACCTACACGTGAGCTGGGCCAGTCCATACTCGCTTCGGGCTTTCCTTACGACCGAGCGACAAGCCGTCACAATTTTGCCGAATGGGAACACTTTCAATGCGTTGCGGGAGGGTGTCGGCGCTTTGGTGCGGCCACCTTGGATCTCGCGATGGTGGCGTGCGGCTGGCTCGACGGCTACTGGGAGAGTCGCTTGTCGCCGTGGGATTTAGCGGCGGGATCCCTACTTGTGACGGAAGCGGGCGGCCGGGTGACGGACCTTCGAGGAAACCAATTTAGCCCCCACAAAGGCGAAGCCGTCGCTTCAAATGCGCTCTTACATGATAAAATGATCGAGAATCTGGCTCGATTTCAATGAAATTAACTAAACGTACATGGTGGTTGGCGCTTGCCCTATTCACCTTTGCAATCGTTGGCTCAGAAGCTCAAACCCACGCAGCGGCCCGAGCCCAAACTCGCGATGCGTCCGATCCGATTGCGTCGATCCAGACGGTCTTAGCTATCGGGGCGCTAGATGGTTGGCTACTCGCCCGCGTCAACGGACAAAACGAAGTGGCGCAGCAGCTGGTGTCTCCGAGCGGAAAAACCAATCGCGACTGGTTCTATTTTATCCCTGCCAAAGGGACGCCCGCACTCCTGTGCTTTAAGGACGACGCTCCTTTGTTTGCTCATCTCGGCGTGAAGACTCTGGTCTACGAGGGGCGACTGAGCATGGAGAAGCTGCTCGCGAGTATGCTCGAGTCGACTACGAGTCTTGCCATGGAGTACGCGCCGCGCTCGGGGATCCCATCCTTGACCCAGGTGAGCGAAGACACCGTTCGGCTGGTTCGCTCTCTCAAAAAGATTATTCACTCCTCAGCAATGCTGGTGCAGCATGCTCAGTCGACCTGGAAGACAAACGGCCGCATCGCTCACGCCATCGCCGCTCACCATCTCTCCAAGACACGCGAAGACACGCTTGCTTATATTGAGCAGAGCTTCAAAACCAACGTCCCGGTCTCAGCCGTGTCGATACAGTCGTTCATAGTCGAGCAGTTTCAAGCTCGCGACCTCGTAGGAGAGCGACCTGTCGTTTTGATTGGGTCTCGAACTTCGATTGCCGATGCGGGAGCTAACACGAGTTCAGCGTCGCCTATCGGCTCTGGCGATTTAATTCTTTTAGATTTGTCGGCGGTGCATAAGGGGAGCGCGCGCCCTATCGTCGCCGAGCTGTCGTGGGTGGCTTACGTGGGCGACGTGGTCCCACCCAAATACGAGCGCGCGTTCAAAGCAGTGGCGCTCGCTCGGGATTCATCCATCAAGATGATCCGCGACCGCCTCAAAGGTCGCCGACCCATTCGCGGCTACGAAGTCGACAAGCATGTCCGTAGCGTCTTTCGCTCCATGGGGTTTGCCGACCGATTCCCACACCCCACGGGGCATTCCCTCGATACATCCAAGTTTGGCTCTGGTGCCAATCTCGATGACTTCCAAAGTCATGACACGCGAACTCTTGTTGCGGATACGGGCTTTACCATTGGACCCGGACTGTACTGGACGGGCGAATACGGTATGCGCTCAGTGGTCAGCGCCTATTTAGGGAAACGCACGCTTAAGATTACCACCACGCTCCAAAAAGAAATTTCGATCATCTCGGCGCGTTAGAGCGGGGATATCAAAACCCCTCTCATGAAGAAAAAAGCTCAGATTGAGCACTAGAGCTATGACGGGAACCTTTGCATTTGGCGGCGACTGCAGCGTTGTCATACTTGCGGGCGGCGGTGCAAAGCGCATGGGAGGCGAAAACAAAGCGTTCCTAAGGCTAGGCCGCTCGCGCTTTATTGACCGACAGCTGCAAATTTTAACGACGATGAGTCCCGCGATATTCGTGTCCTGCCCCTCCCCGGACATCTTTGCCGAGCTCCCGTGCACGCCCATCGCGGATCGCTTTGGCGGACTTGGGCCCCTCGACGGTGTTGCGTCTGTCATGGAACATATGAGCACGACCTGGCTTTGGGTGGTCGCCTGTGACATGCCTTATATCCACCGGCCATTTTTCGACAGACTTGAAAGAAGCTGTCAAGCGCAGATTTCGACTCCGGACTTTGTTGTTCCGCAAATTCGAGACCGATTCGAACCCCTTTGCGCGCTCTACCAGCGCTCCTGTTTGCCTGCCATGAAGGAGCGATTGGCCAAGCACCAACTCTCGTTGCAAGATTTCTGCCGCAACCCGGATGCCGAATTGACTCCTCTCTACGTCGAGGAGGCCGAACTTCGCAGCGTCGACCCGGACCTGCGCTTCAAAAAAAATATCAATTCCAAAAGCGATTGGCTTCAAATTTCATCTTGAGATCAAGTAGGGTCTCCGTCTCGTGAGGGTCGGAGCGCTGCAAATTGAATCGCCCGTGTTGCTGGCGCCGATGGCCGCAGTAACCGATCTACCTTTTCGTACCGTCGTCGAGGAATTTGGGGTCGGCTTAACGGTCACCGAGTTTCTCAGCGCCAACGCCATCAGCGCCGGCGACTCGCGAACCGTTGACAAGATGACGGCGAGCTTAGGCGGTCGACCTTTCGGAGTGCAGATTTTTGGCCGCGAGGATGGTCCGATGATCCAAGCCGCAAAGCTGGCCGAGTCTATAGGTGCCTCGCTGGTGGACATCAACATGGGTTGTCCTGCAAAGCGCGTCGTGGCCGGCGCTTGCGGTTCCGCCCTCATGAAAGAAGTCGAACTGGCGCAGCATATTGTTCGCACGCTGAGGGCAAACCTTCCGCAGCACATCCCCGTTACTGTCAAGCACCGAGCCGGCTGGGACTCTCAAAACTTGAACGCTCCTGAATTTGCGTGCGCCATGGTTGAGGCCGGAGCCGAGATGGTGACGGTCCACGGTCGCACTCGCACTCAAGGCTACTCGGGCAGCTCGAGCCTCGATATTATCCGCAAGGTGCGAGAGCAGGTCCCAGCGCATATACCGGTGGTTGGAAACGGCGACGTGGTTGATGTCGAAGGCTACCTGCGCATGCGCGAAGTGACCGGCTGCGACGCGGTGATGATCGGGCGCGGAGCGCTGGGAAATCCTTGGCTTTTTCGCAGCATTCGCGCCATCTGCGAAGGTCAAAGAGATCCAGGGCCGCCCACGCTGAGTGAGCGGGTGGACGTCTATCGACGTCATCTGCATCTCATCACCGAGTACAAAAATGGTCCTAAATTGCTGCACGAGGTGCGCAAAGCCGTCGCCTGGTACGCCAAGGGCCTTCGCGGTTGCAACAATTTGCGCAAGCGGGTCTGGGGCATCCCCGAGGTCAGCGATGTCTTAAATGAAACCGAAACCTACTTTGGCGAACTTCTGGGCTCGGAAGAGCGGGCGGCCTAATCGGGATGGGGGCTCGCAAAAAAATCAGCGCATCTTTGGTCGGTGAATCTCCGGCCATGAGCCTCGTGCTCGATCAGCTTGCGGCGCTCAAGGATTGCAGCCGCTCCATTTTAATTGAGGGCGAAATGGGCAGCGGACGCGAAATGGTCGGTCGGGCGCTTCATCGGCAGCGCTGCGGCACCGACGACACGCTCGTGGTCCAGAGCGCGGTGACGACGACACCCAAGGCATTCGACGCGCTTTTAGACCACGCGGCATCGCAGACGCATCAGGGTACTCTGATGATCAAAGACGTCGGCGAACTAAGTCCAGCCTCTCAGCGTAAATTGCTACAGTGGGCCCAAAGCGACAGGCGACTCAACCTTTTGGTGACGACGGACTTGGGGCTCAGGCAGGCTGCGGACCAAGGCTTTTTTGATGCCGACCTCTACCGTGTGTTTGACGGCTGCCTGGTCTCCCTGCCGCCTCTGCGCTCGCGAGTCGGCGACATCTCGACCCTGGCCGAAACACTCGTTGAAGAATATGTCCGCGAGCTTTCCAAAACATCCATCAAGCTTTCCGCCCGGGCCCTCGAGCGCTTGCGCTCCTATCCGTGGCCAGGAAATGTCGCTGAACTCAAACAGGTCGTACGACGCCTCGTGGTTCAGAGCAAAAAGGGACGCATCGACGTTGAGGACATCGACATTCTTTTGCCGAGGCTTGCCGCCAAGGTGCCTGTGGAACAAATGCCTTTTGAGGAGATGGTACGCATGAAGCTCGATGGCCTCCTCAAGGCCATCGACGGATACCCCACAGGAAATTTATACGAGGACGTGATCAAACGCGTTGAGGCACCTCTTCTCAGCATGGTCATGAAGCACACGGGGTACAATCAGCTGCGTGCGGCTGAGATTTTGGGACTCAATCGAAACACGCTGAGGCGCAAATTGACCGAGCACCGTCTCCGGTCTCAGCCTGTCAAAAAAAACGCGCCAACGCCGCCGCGTGCGTCCGCAAGCTAAGTTCGCGGCCGACGTCAGGCCGCCCTTCTTTAGGTCACTAGCTTTGGACGAGCCAGCGCGGGTCGTCGTCGTTGATAAGCCCGTCCAAGATCTGCTGGCGTAGCGTTTTTTCTCGCTCGCCGCATTTGCGTACGGCACCGAGAATGCGATCGGCGCACTTCTTGTAGACTGCAGCGCGAGGTTTTTCTTTCAGAAAATCTTCGTAGTCGACGGGTTCGCCAAAGACGATCACAATGGGGCTGTGCCTTCGAGCGCCCTTGTCGAATGCCTTTTTAAAGGTCACTCGAAAGTCACTGGACACGCCGTTGACGAAGACGGGGATCACCTGAGGCTTGCTCTGGACGACAATTTTGCCGATGCCCGGCTGAGCGGGAAGTAGGGAATAGGGATCCTCGCCCTTGTTGCGCGTTCCCTCGGGATGGAGGCCCACGAGGGCATCGGGATCACTGAGGAACTCGGTAAGGCCATCGAGGGCCTGCTGGTTTTGTGCGGAGCGTTTGGCTTCGCGGTAGATAGGCGGATACATCGCGCCGGCGGTGATGCCAAAATTAACAAGCACACCGCTGACTTTCTCGTAAAAGAAATTTGCGCGAACCGGAAATCGAACGCGGTTGGGCCAGGAGGCGCCAGAACCCCAGATGGCCACCATGTAGAGATGGGAATCGATGAAGCTTCGATGGTTGGCAGCGACGACCACGCCGGTGTTGGGCTTGTTTCGAAGGTAGTGATCGAATCCCTCAACGAGCATGCGGCGTTCGACGAATTGTCTAAACCAGCGAAAGCTCAGGTTGCGAATAAAATAATTTTGCATCGACCGGCCCCACTCGGTCTCGTTGGAAACTTGTCCAAGCTTGTGAGCGAGAAGTTCTCGGAGGTCGAGATCTTTTTTAAATGCGTTCATGACTTTTGAAGAGGAGCGGGTCGAAATAACAGAGCGCCGATTGTGTTCCACATATTGACGCGGCGCACCATCACGGTGTTGCTGGAAAGAGAAAAATCGCCTGGTTCCTTAAGGCCCGATTCCAAATGCATTTTTGTGGGTCGAGTACGACGACCTGGAATTTTGGGGTTCACGCATTCAAGATTTGATGTTAATCGTCTTCGAATGCGGATCACGCCACTCGCTCTCGCCGTCGCGCTTACTTTAGGCTCCGCCGCGCCTTCTGACGCAGGGCCGAAGGGCCAACGGAGTCATGCGCGGCCGAGTCCTCAAACTGTGGAGCAGTCAGTCCGAACGATTGACTCGCCCAACCTAAGGGCCATTCGCCGGAACGGCTCGGTCGCGACGGCCAAATTTGACGCCAACTTCGCCCGGCTCAGACAGGACGCTATCGCTATCGCCGCAGTGTCCAGGGGCGCCAGGTACGAGACCGCAAATCAAATGTTTCGGACCCAGAGCGCGCTTATAAGGGAGATGCGCATGTCCTACGTAAAGCTACTGTTAGTAGCCGCAGGCAACAGCAAATTGGACCTGTCAGACATTATCGATATTCGCGCGATGCCTGCGCTTTCTCGCTTTTCCCTCGTTGCTAATCGGAAGGTCGCAGGCCGCGTTGTTGGCAGAACCCTGATGACGGGATACTCACTGGGAGAGTATGGCGGACGCCCCATACGGCTTGCCGGTGACGACCCCTTGCTCGCTCCTTGGAATGAAGCGGTCCTAAACTCTCTTATCAACAATCCGGTCGATAAATAAAAACAGCAGGACAAGTCGCCAGCGTGCATCCAAGCACGCAGCACTCTTTGACGCACTGCGCTAAAAGTCGAAGAATCCTAGACAGTTGGCGAGCCGAATGGCCACCGGCCGGTGCATTGGCCACCTAGGCGCTGTGTGCTTACAACACGTTGCGATGGCATAAGAGCTGCAACTTTTGGTGACAATGCAGAGCTTTACCACAATCCTCGTGTTCGCAATCTCGCTCTCTCTTTCCGCGTCAGCCTTTGCCGGCCAGCGTCGAGCGAAGCCGGTGCAGCACGCCCTCAAGGCGATCAAACGGTCGGAATCACCGCTGCTCACTCGAATTTCCGATAGTGGCCTCGTGAACTTAAGGCGTTATGAGAAAGAGCGCAACGGGCTCTTACGCGGCCTTGAGCGGGCCGAATCACTATCGAAGTTAAAAATTCTTCCTAAGTCCGTGCGAGCAGCCAAACTACTAGAACAGATGGAAGTCGAGCGGAAACTGCGAGTGCATTATTTTCATTATCTCTACCGCTTTGGGGCGGACCGCCGCGACACGAGCAATGTTATCGACGTGGTCGCCGAGACACCCGGCCGCCTCCTCATCGGGAGAAAAGAAGGAGGGCGGGTGATCGGCTATGAGTTTTCGGATTTGAGAATGGGAAGCTTGGGAGACATGACCCTGCGCCTGACGCCTCGCGACCCGCTGCTACAGCCTGCCCTCGCCGATGGAGAGTCGCTTCGCGCCATCCTCGACACGGTCTATTTCCGACTCGACGACAATTTATAACGGTTAAGTTAAGACTAACGGGCCTTCAAGCGTAATCCCTCCTTTGCTACAACGCCGCAGATGAAAGTCGCCGCGTTTGCGTCTCTGTTCTGTGCTCAGGTCCTCTGCATTGCGTGCACCTATCGCGACGGACCAGACGCTCAGCGCGAGCTTCAGGTGATGGTGGGGGAGCCTGGCGAGTTCGCCGACCAAGCGGAAATGCGCCTGGTTGCTCGAGGTGCCGACGCGATACCGATCCTCGAGACCGGGCTTTACCAAGGTGACGCCCGGGGTCGGCGTCGGGTGATTCGAGCGCTCAGAAAAATCGGCGACGACGAAGCGCTGCCGATTCTTCGATTTTTGAGCTTGCGCGACAAAGAGCCGCATGTTCGGGCATACGCCCAGGAAGTGCTCGACGCGTGGCCACGGACATGAGCGCCCCTCTCCCGGGCCCTGCACTGCGACTATCTAGCAGACCCGGCTTCTTGACAGCGCTCGGGCCCGAACCGTATTTTCCGGCCTGAGCACCGGAAAGGCGTGCAAACAATCGATGTCACTAGAATTTTCTGCCCAAGCCACACAGCAAATCGAAGATTTAGCCACGCGCTACCCGTCCAAAAAGCCGGTGATTCTTGCAGCTTTGCATCTCGCTCAAAAAGAGCACAACCATTTGTCCGACGACGCACTCAAACTCGTCGCTCGTACGCTTGATTTACCCTATGCCCACGTCTACGGCGTTGCGACGTTTTACACGATGTTCAGGCTCAAACCTGGCGGTAGGACTACGATCCGCTTCTGCACAAACATCTCTTGCATGCTCCGTGATGCGTATCCCGTCCTCGAAGCGTTTGAAAAAGAGCTGGGCCTTAAAGCGGGCGAGTCCAACAGCGATTTTAGCTTAGTGGAAGAAGAGTGCATTGCCGTCTGCGCTAACGCACCTGCAGCCATCTGCGGCACGAAGTACTTTTTGGACATCAAACCTGAAGACGTCCCGGACATCGTTCAGTTCCTAAAAGAGAACCCACACCCCGAATCTGAGGTCGCCTAAACATGCCCGCCGACAACGACACAAAGCTGGTCACCAAGCATTTTGGCGATGAAAGCATCAAAACCATCGATGGCTACGAAAAAGCGGGCGGCTACAGCGTGCTTAAAAAAGCCTTTGGCATGGAACCAAGCGCGATTCTCGACGAAATTAAGGCATCCAACCTCCGAGGTCGAGGCGGCGCCGGTTTTCCCACCGGTTTAAAATGGTCCTTCGTTCCTAAAGACGCCGAAGAAGTGCACCTCGTCTGCAACTGCGACGAGTCGGAGCCGGGCACCTGCAAAGATCGAGAGCTGACCTACTGGAATCCCCACGGACTCATTGAGGGCATGATCATTTCCGCCCACGCTTTAGGAGCGGTCCACAATTACATCTACATCCGCGGTGAGATGATGCGGGAATACCAAGTCTTGGTGAAAGCCGTGCAAGAGGCGTACGAGCGCGGCTATCTCGGCAACAACGTGATGGGCACGGGCAAGGCCTGTCACCTCACAGTGCACCGCGGCGCGGGCGCTTACATTTGCGGCGAGGAAACGGCGCTGCTCAACAGTCTCGAGGGCGATCGTGGTCAGCCTCGACTCAAGCCACCTTTTCCCGCCGTCAAAGGACTCTTTGGCAAGCCAACCGTGGTCAACAACGTTGAGACCTTGGTGAACATTCCTTTCATCGTCGACAAGGGCGGTCAGTGGTTCGCTGATCTTGGCGTGGGGCGCTCCGGCGGAACGCGCATCGTATGCGTGTCCGGCCACGTGGAAAAGCCCGGCGTCTACGAGCTTCCCATGACCATCACCATGCGCGAACTCATCGATGATGTCTGCGGTGGAATTTGGAAGGGGCACAAAGTCAAAGGCGTGATTCCCGGCGGCTCATCCATGCCGCCACTGGACGAAAGCGAACTCGACGTGCCGGTTGAGTTCGATGCGCTGATGACCGACGAGCGCATCAAGCCGGTGCAGCACCAGCCTGGCCAGGATTTTGATCTCGGCGGAGGCAGACAACTTCGAACCATGGCCGGTTCTGGCGGCATTGTTGTTTTTGACGATCACACCGATATTCCTAAACTTTGCTGGCGCATTATGGCCTTTTATCACCACGAATCCTGCGGCCAATGCACCCCCTGCCGGGAGGGCACCGGCTGGATGGAAAAGGTCAGCAAGCGCGTCGCTTTTGGAGAGGGCAAGGCTGGCGACCTCGAATTGCTCGGCTCCATTGCCAACGGCATCGCGGGGAATTCCATCTGCGCACTTGGCGAAGCTGCAGCGTGGCCCATGATGGGATTTTTGACGAAGTTCCGCAGCGATTTCGAAGCGCGAGTGCGCGAGGCCGGGGGCCAGGCCGCATGACTCTTTCACATCCCCCACCGCGTTTAAGCGTCTCGATGGCGCTCTTGAGCGCGTGCATTTTCATTTTTGCATCACTTTTTTGCGCAGTCGAAAGTCGCGCTGACGAGGGTGATTCGGCGCAGGCGGGCGCCGCAATTGACATTTCTAAGGCGAGGGTCAAACCCACCGTCAAATCCGCCGCCACTTCGGGACTCAAACAGAATGCCACAAGCGCCGCGGCTCAGGCCAAGGCTCAGCTTCAGTACGCGCAAGGCAACTTCGGCGCGAGCGCTGAAGGTGCCGGACACGGAAGCTCCCAGTCCCGCTGGGCTATCGCTCTTTTCTGGCTGCTCGCGCTGGCGACGATGTCGGGCGCGATCTTCGTCATCACGCGGCGCAATCTCGTCGCCGCGGTGATAGGTATGGTGGGCACCTTCTTTGGTATTGCGGGGCTCTTCCTGATGCTCTACGCGGGTTTCCTGGCGGCCATCCAAGTCCTAGTTTACGCCGGCGCCATCATGGTGCTCTTTGTATTCGTTATTATGATTTTAAACCGCGAGGAGAACGAACCCTGGGCGCTTCAGGGACTTCTAGGCAAGGGAGTGGCGGCCGTCGGACTCGTCTATCTCTTTGCGCGGCTCTCGAAAGTGCTTTGGGGCGTCACAGTTCTCAAGGCGCACTTGCCGGCTCCGGCCCCGGTGATCAAGCAAATTGGTCGCGACTGGGTGCAGTACGATTTTGGTTCTGTCAAAGGCGTTGGGCACACCCTCTTCACCCAATATCTTTTCCCCTTCGAGGCGGTATCGCTGGTGCTTTTAGTTGCGGTGGTGGGAGCCATTGCTGTAGCGCGCCCCCATCAAGACGAACCTAAAAACAGAAAAGAGATGTCGGTATGAGCGGGGTCTTTGGCGAAATTACAATCGGACATTTCCTCGTTCTCTCAGCGATGCTTTTTAGCGTCGGCATCATCGGTGTGCTCATGCGCAGGAACGCGCTCATCGTGATGATGTCCGTGGAGTTGATGCTCAACGCCGCCAACATCACGTTGGTGGCTTTCTCGCGCTACCACAATGACCCGGGCGGGCAGGGCTTCGCCTTGATTGTTATCGCGGTGGCAGCCGCTGAGGCTGCCGTGGGCCTCGCGATTGTGGTGACAGTCTTTAGAACCCGTCGTCATATCGACATTGACCGGCTGACTCTGCTTAGGAATTAAAGCGACATGGATAAATCCAAGCTGATTGCTCTCATTCCGGCGCTTCCGCTTTTGGGAGCGCTCATAAACTTACTCTTCGCCCCCGTCGTGGAGCGAACCCTCGGCCGCAAAGGCACTCACACCATCGCCATCGCGACGGTGTTTGCTGCTTTTTGTTTGAGCGCTGCCATCATTTTCGGACCCTTGCTCGAGCAGTACCAGGCTTGGCACGCGCTTGGCGACCAGGCCCCCGAGGTCATGGGCGGGCTGCTTCAAAGGGTATTCAGCTGGATCGAAATCGGTAGTCCCGGCGACCCGCTCTATCTAGACATCGGCTTGTCATTTCGCGTCGACACCTTGAGCGCGGTCATGCTGCTGATCATCACGGGCGTCGGCACTTTAATTCACATTTATTCCGTGGGCTACATGCATCACGAGCCTCGATACAGCGCGTACTTTGGTTACCTCAATCTATTCACCGGCTCCATGCTTATCTTGGTCCTCGGTGAAAGCCTGCCAATCATGTTTATCGGCTGGGAGGGCGTCGGCGTCTGTTCTTACCTGCTGATCGGGTTTTGGTTTCAAAAAGAGGCCAACGCGGACGCGGGCCGCAAGGCATTTATCGTCAACCGCATCGGTGACTTCTCCTTTCTAATCGGCGTGTGCCTGCTCTTTTGGGCGTGCGGAACACTATCTTTCTCTGAGCTTCAAAACCCAGCAAGCGTCGAGGTCTTTCGCTCCCAGCTTTGGGGTGAGCGCGTGGCGATGTTTGCAGGCCTCTTTCTTTTCATTGGCGCTTGCGGCAAGTCGGCGCAAATTCCGCTCTACGTCTGGCTGCCCGATGCCATGGCGGGCCCAACGCCCGTATCGGCTCTCATTCACGCAGCGACCATGGTGACCGCCGGCGTCTACATGATAGCCCGGCTCTCGTTTCTCTATGCAAACTCGACGACTGCGATGGCCATTGTGGCGGTTGTCGGGGCGGCGACAGCACTCTTTGCGGCCGTCATGGCCTTTGCGCAAACTGACCTCAAAAAAGTCCTCGCGTACTCCACTGTCTCTCAGCTCGGATTCATGTTTGTTGGTGTTGGCGTCGGAGCTTACGCCGCCGGCGTGTTTCACCTCATGACCCACGCTTTCTTCAAGGCGGGGCTATTTTTGGCTGCGGGCTCTGTGATGCACGCCATGAGCAACTCAGGCGACATCATGAAGATGGGAGGGCTTCGTCGTTATCTGCCCTTCACGCACGTTTGTTTTCTCGTCTACTGCTTGGCCATCGCCGGTATACCTCCCTTCGCAGGATTTTTCTCGAAGGACGAAATCCTGGCGGCGGCATTTTTTGCCGACGTGCCTTCTTGGGGGCCGTGGCTTGGTAAGGCCTTGTGGGTCACCCTCAGCCTGGCTGCGCTCGGAACGGCCTTCTATATGTTTCGACTTTATTTCCTCGTATTTAGTGGCGACAAAGTCCGCTGCGACGAGAAAACCAAAGCTGCGATCCACGAATCACCCACTTCCATGACGATGCCTTTAGTCGTGCTTGCGATTCTCGCCACCCTTGCTGGATTTTTGGGACTGCCTCACGTGCAGCATCTACCAACGATTTTGCCGGACTGGCTGAGCGCCTCTCTAATCGACTTGAGTCGCCCTCAGCTGCACGGTGAAATCCACGTCGGCCACCACGCCGAATCATCAATCTACGCGCTGATGGGAGTCGCAACCGCTGGAGCAATCCTCGCCATCGGGCTTGCGTACAGCATGTACGGACAAGGTCCATCCAAGTGGGCAGGGCGCTTCGCGACGGGACCTCTTGGCAGCGGGATTCATCGGGTTGTGCACAACAAGTTCTACGTCGATGAAATTTACGAGAATTACGTCATCGCCCCCTTTCGCTGGACTGCCTCCATGATGTTCGCCGTGGTCGACCGGACTTTTATCGACGATTTCTTCGTCAACGGCACGGGAAAACTTGTCTCTGCATTTGGAGCCGCCGTGCGCTGGCTGCAAAACGGGCAGGTTCAGCGCTACCTCGTCGGCCTTTTGATCGGGGCTTCGGCCATTCTATTCTTCTCATCGCGAGAAGATGTCGATTTCAGCTACGAGAGAAGCGGCAACTCGGTCGCCTTCGTGCCGGAGATTGGCGCGGGTCCGAACACCCACGGCGCTCTCATCGAATTCGATTTTGACTACGACGGCGAACCGGACGTGAGCGATACCTACCAGGCCGGCAAAAGCTACTCGCCGCGCGCGCGTATGGCCGCGCTAAATAACACCAAGGTCCGCATGTGGATGACTGACGCTGTGACCAAGGAGCGCTACGAAATTGTGAAGACGCTTGAATTCGAAGTGGACGATATGACGCCAGGAGACAGTCAATGAGTTATTGGTTGCCAGTTCTTCTCGCGATGCCTCTTGTCGGGGCACTCGTCGCTATGGTCCTTCCGAAGGACAATCACAAGCTTATCCGGTCATGGGCCATGGCCGTGACCCTCGCCACCTTGGGCGTGTCATTGGTCATGCTCAAGGCTTACGACTTCGAATCCGGTGAGACCCAGCTGATCTTTGACCTGCCGTGGATCTCCCTACTCGGTGCTCGCTTCACCTTGGGCATCGATGGGCTCTCCGTCTTGCTAGTACTCCTGACCACCTTCTTATTGCCGATCATTTATCTCTCGTCGTTCAATTCTATCAAAACAAAGGTTCGGGAATTTACCGCGGTCCTGTTGATTCTTCAGGCCGGCATGCTTGGCGCTTTCCTCGCGCTCGATGTTTTTCTTTTTTATATCTTCTGGGAAATCATGCTGATTCCCATGTACTTGCTCATCGGGATTTGGGGTGGCAAGCGGCGGCACTACGCCTCAATCAAATTTGTCCTCTACACCATGGTGGGCTCGCTACTCATGCTGGTGGCTATCTTTTATCTCTACGCAGCCCACGGGCAGGTGACAGGCGAGTACACCACCAACCTTATGCTTCTAGATCGCATGGTTCTCTCGCGTCCGGCGCAGGTGCTCTGCTTCTCGGCTTTCGCGCTGGCCTTTGCAATCAAAGTCCCGCTCTTCCCGCTTCACACCTGGCTCCCCGACGCTCACGTCGAGGCGCCGACCGTAGGCTCGGTCATCCTTGCGGGTGTTCTGCTTAAGTTTGGTGTCTACGGTTTTCTTCGCTTTGCGATGCCGCTCTTTCCCTATGGAGCCGCAGTCCTCGCGCCATGGCTTGCTTGGCTTTCAGTCATCGGCATCATCTACGGCGCCTTCGTGGCCTTCGCCCAAAAAGACGTCAAAAAGATTGTCGCTTACAGTTCGGTCTCCCACCTGGGATTCTGCATGCTCGGACTCTTCACGCTGACGCTTCACGGCATCGAGGGTTCGATTTTTGCGATGCTCAGCCACGGTCTCACCACAAGCGGTTTGTTTTTGGCGATTGGCGTTGTCTACGAGCGACGTCACACGCGAGAACTCTCGGAGTTTGGCGGTCTCTGGACCAAAATGCCGATTTTTGCAGCGCTCTTTCTGATCTGCACTTTTGGTTCAGCGGGTCTTCCCGGCCTCTCGGGCTTCATAGGCGAGTTCCTGACAATTTTTGGAACCTTTATCTCTGGCAAGACCTTCCCGGTCGGATGGGACCACTACTTGCCCTATCCAATGGTGCTCGCGGCTCTCGCGGCGACAGGCGTTATTTTTGGCGCAATCTATCTGCTCTACATGTTTCAGAAAATGATGCTCGGACCGCTGACCAACGAAAAGAACAACGAGCTCAAAGACGTGAACCTCAGAGAGATTTTGGTGTTCGTTCCTCTTATCGTGATGATTTTCGCAATGGGTATCTACCCGCGCTCCATGCTCAAAGTGATGGAGCCTAGTGTTAAGGCGTTCATCGAGGATTACCGTCAGGGCTTGGAAGACTCGACAGGGCCAAATCATCTAGGGCGCACTGCTCTGCGCGCGCCCGCAGCGCTTCCGCTGCAAGGAGGCATCCGATGAATCCACCTTATTCCACGCTCGATTTTGTCTACCTCGCCCCAGTCGCGGTGTTGATTGTGACCGGCTTGCTGCTTGTGACGGCGGAGTCTTTCTTTGAGGGCAAACGAAATCCCTTACTTGGGGCCATCTCAATTCTCGGCTGCGTTGCAACTATCGCCGTCTCCCTTTGGCTTAGCGTCAAGCTCGACGGCTCACAGCACGCGATGTTTTCCGGCATGCTCGTTGCGGATTCCGTGAGCCTGGCGCTGATATGTCTGTTCGCTGCCATCACGGCGCTCACGGTGCTCATCGCGGTCGCTCACCAGCGCGAATACGAGTGGGCCCTCGGCGAGTTCTACGGACTGATGCTGCTTGCAACCTCCGGTATGGCCATCTTGGCGATGGCCGGCGACCTGGTGACGGTATTTATCGGGATCGAGGCCATGTCTCTGGCGGTTTATGCACTTGTAGCCGGACGGGGCCAGGACCGAAAATCCAGCGAGGGCGCCATGAAGTATTTTCTTATGGGCGCGTTTGCCTCTGGATTCTTGATTTACGGGATGGCGCTTCTGTACGGCGCCACAGGTTCGACCAACCTGACCATGATGGGTGACCTCATCGCCTTGAATCCGGCGTCTCCCATCGTACTCGCAGGTGAGTTCATGCTCATCGTCGCTTTTGGATTCAAGATCGCCGCAGTCCCTTTCCATATGTGGACGCCTGACGCCTACGAAGGCGCGCCTTCACCGGTCACAGCCTACATGGCAGCTGCCGTTAAGGCCGCAGCCGTCGCCGGACTCATGCGCGTTTTTCTAAACACCCTAGGCGGCGACGTCATTCCCTTTGGCCGCTTGGGATGGACGACCATCTTTGGAACCATTGCCGCCATCACGATGACCCTGGGCAACCTCGGTGCGCTGGCACAGCAAAACATCAAGCGAATGCTTGCCTACTCGTCTGTGTCTCACGCTGGCGTCATCTTGGTCGGCATTGTGGCGGCCGGTGTCTCACCTGAGGGCAGCGGCCTCGTCTCTGTTCTCTTCTACCTGATGGCCTACAGCGTCACGACGCTTGGCGCATTCGCCGTTATCGTTTACATCGGCGACCGAAAGCGTGAGCGGGTCATGATAGCCGACTGGCACGGCTTTGGCGCGGCCCATCCTGCTGCCGCTTTGGCGATGACGGTTTTCTTACTGAGTCTCGGTGGGATGCCGCCGACGGCCGGATTTTTCGGCAAATTCATGGTTTTCAAATCAGCACTGGAAGCCTACGACGGCCAGCTGCTCTGGCTCGTAATCGTGGGTGTCATAAACTCCATGGTCAGCATCTACTACTACCTGCGCATTGTGACCGCGATGTATTTTCGCGACGCGGCAGGGGAGTTCAAGGTGCTGCGCTCCTCGGGCGTGGTGCTCGCGATGATTATCTGCGTCGTACTTGTCTTGCAGATGGGCATCATGCCGGCTCGCTGGCTCGCCTTTGTCGGTGGCTAGCTATCGCCCCAATGGGTGGGGCGCCGAAGGCCCCAGTCCTTCGTTCCCGACTTTATGAAAAGCCTTAAAGAAGGTATAAAAACACCATCTGTTGCTTGCCTAAGAAGCAACCTGAACCCAGAGGAATCCAAGTTATGGCTTATATCGTTGCTGACCCATGTGTGAAGTGCAAATACACCGACTGCGTCGCCGTGTGTCCTGTCGAGTGTTTTTTTGAAGGCAAAAACACCCTGGTGATTCATCCTGACGAGTGCATTGACTGCGGCGCGTGCGAACCCGAGTGCCCGACCACCGCGATTTTTGAAGAGAGCGCACTGCCTGAGAAATGGGCCGCGTACACCGAGATCAACGCTGTATTCTCCGGCGCAAAATCCGGCTCTGATGCGGACACTGACAAGTGGCCAGAGACACTCAGTAAGCATGTTCAATCCGCCGACTTTGAGCCATGGAAGCTCATCACCGAGACCCAAGACCCCCTCGAGGGCGCTGACGACCACGCCGAAGAAGACGACAAAATTTCTGAGCTCAAGCCCGAGAGCATCTAGCTCGCGAGCAGACTCAAGGTTTTAAATTGGGTTGTCTCGCAACCCGATTCGTAGAGGGCAGGGCACTCATGGGGCTCTGCCTTTTTTTGCATCGCCAATTGGGAGCACGAACATGGCCGAATTTTTTCAAGAGTACGGACTCTTTTTATTGAAAACAGCGACCGTGGTGATCGCTCTCATCGTCGTCATGATGTTCATCATCGGCTCGACCATGCGCTCGCGGATGAACTCCGATGGCCATATCGAAGTGCGCCGCATGAACGAGCATTTCGAATCCATGAAAGACGCGCTGGCTCAGTCGACCCTCAAGCCCTTTGAGCTCAAGTCTTTTGCCAAGGCGCGCAAGAAATCTGAAAAAGCCAAGGAGAAGCAGGCGCGCAAAGACGCCAAACTCACGGGGCGAGTCGACTTGGATGGGGAGGCCCCCTCGGGCAAGGGACGCCTCTTTGTTATGAATTTTGACGGCGACATTCGCGCCTCGGCCGTGGACATGTTGCGCCATGAGATTAGCGCGCTCCTGACTTCGGCGACGCCAGAGGATGAAGTCCTCGTCAAGCTCGAGTCCGGCGGCGGCATGGTTGCTCCCTACGGACTCGCGGCGTCCCAACTTGATCGCATTCGGCAAGCCAAAATACCTCTGACCGTTAGTGTCGATAAAGTCGCCGCTAGCGGTGGCTACATGATGGCCTGCGTCGCGAGTCAAATCATCGCGGCGCCCTTTGCCATGGTCGGCTCGGTTGGTGTGGTCGCGCAGATTCCCAACATCCACCGTCTCCTAAAGGATAACAAGGTCGACGTGGAGCTGATCACCGCGGGCAAGTACAAGCGCACGCTGACGGTTCTCGGAGAAAACACCGACGAAGACCGGCAAAAGTTTAAGGACGACATGGAGCGTATCCACAGCCAATTCACGAGCCACGTGGGTTCCCATCGCCCTGCGATGGATATGGAGCAAATCGCAACCGGCGAAGTGTGGTCTGGACAAGATGCTTTAGATCTCAAACTCGTCGACAGGCTCTGCACCAGCGACGAGTATCTCATGAGCGCCATCGAAGAGCGCGACGTGATGGAAATCGCCTACAAAAAGCCAAAGACCCTCATGAAAAAATTGGGCGCCGGCGTCGAAACCACCGTCGACCGCATCCTACTCCGCTGGCTCGACCGACTCACCTCGAATCGATTTTTCACCAGCTAGCTTCGCGCCCCGAATCGGGAATTCGGCGGCGACAAACGAAAGCGAACTCAGCCGATTCGCTTCGCAACCCAGACGTAATGGAAGCGGCCACGGCCGCTGCGAGAGCCGTCAGTCTTGTGGCACTCGACCTGGAAGCCGCACTTTTTTAGGCGCTTGGTGAAGCCTGGGTCGTCGGAGAAGGACCAGACCGCCAGCACGCCACCGGGAGATAAGGCGTTCCACGCTAGAGTGATGCCATTTTGAGTGTAGAGGGCGGAGTTGCCCTTGTGGGCTAGAGAGTCGGGGCCGTTGTCCACGTCGAGAAGAATGGCGCTGTAGGAGCGTTTTGACTTTTTGATGAGTTCTTGGACCGGGCGGACGTGGAGGCGCAGCCGCTTGTCTCGCAGAGGAAAGTCAGCCAGAGAGCCTAGATGGGTTTCGTTCCACTCGGCGATTTCTGGAACCAACTCAGCGACGTCGACGTGGGCGCCGGCGCCGCATGCGTCCAGCGCGGCCCGCGCGGTGTAGCCCATGCCGAGACCGCCGACCAAGACCTTCGCTCTCTTGGTCGAGTCGAGTGCGCCGCAGCCCAAGTCGGCAAGGGCGCGGGACGAGGCCTCGTCCTTGCTCGACATAAGGTCGTGGCCGCCGGCTAATATAAGAAACTCCTGGTCTCGCCTGCGGAGCTCCAGGAGTTCGCCATCCGGCGCTGTCGCCTTTGCTAAATGGACCCAGGGTTTCACTTGAGCTTGTGGTTAGCTCAAGTGTCCGCTGGGGTAAATGTCATTATGCGGCCATCTCAGCGCCAAGGCCATTTCGGACCTTGCTCAGCGCCTTGTTCTGAATCTGCCGCACGCGCTCTCGCGATAGACCAAATCCATTGGCGATTTCTTGCAGAGTTGCCCCGTCCCCGCCGTCGAGTCCAAAGCGCTGCCGGAGCACGTCGAGTTCGACGGGTTTGAGGTAGCGCATGACGGACTCAACTTTCTTCATCACGGATTTTTGCTCCAGGGACTCGACGAATTCTGTCGAATCGTCCTCTGGCGCCAGAAAAGTCTCTCCGCGCGATTGGAAGCTGTCTGCGCCGTGAAGCGGCGCGTCGAGTGAGTCCACATAACCTAGGGTGTGAATCCTCGCGTCTCGTACTTTGGCGACGCTGAGTTCGGTCGCCTCGGCCAGCTCTTGCGCTGTCGGAGGCCGCTCGAGGTCCTGCGTCATTTCACGGATGACGCGATTTATTTTCTGCTGCGCCTCCAAGAGGTGCACCGGGACGCGAACCAGCCGCGACTTGTCAGAGATAGACCGGCCGACCGCGTGGCGAATCCACCATGTTGCGTAGGTGGAGAATCGATGCCCACGTTCAGGGTCGAATCGATCCACAGCCTTGATGAGCCCGAGCTGTCCCTCTTGGATGAGGTCCTGAAAGTCCAGAGTGTTCCGGTGATAGCGCTTGGCGACGGACACGATAAGACCGAAGTTGGCTTTGATGAAGGTCTCCCGATGCCCGGCCGATTCTTTCATGGCGTGCTGAACACGCTGCCGATAAGCATCAAAAGCCTCAGCCGTGGTGTTGAAGGGAAGCCCTTGAGTCTCCACAGAGCGAAATCGACTTAGCTCTTGCCACGTTGCACCGAGGTGAATCCTGTCGAGATCGAGACTGCGAATGTTCTTGGCGCAGGCGGCTGCGTGCTTATAAAGAAGTTCAAAGGATCTTTCGTCGCGGTTTTTCAGATAGCGTGTCGCCGCGCGTCGGACCTTCCGAAAGTCATCAGGCGCCTCGTCAAGCCTCGCTTCGAGCTGAGCGAGACACCAAAGTGTCGCAGGTGCGAAGGAGAGCAATTCGGTCCATGTCTCCTCGTCGCTGTGTCGAATGGCGCGAGCGAGATTGATTTCTTCTGCGCCGGTTAAAAGCGCGGTTGTTTGCTGCGTGTGGCCCGCCCTCTTGTTGGCCGTTGCGTTTGTATTGCGTGCTAAGTTCATAATTCAGACTTTCCGGTCCAAAAGAGCGGACCGCGCTTGGGTGATGATTGGGGTAGGCCAAAACAGTGTTTAGGTCTTGGTCCTCTCCTCACCAATCAAGTTGGATCCGAAGCGTGAAAGCGCAAGTCCACGTCTCGAGAAGAGGGTGCGGTTATGAGCCGCGTCTCTCTTCTCAAAAAACGTAGGGAGCCGTGCAGGGCACCCAAGTACGGTGTGCCAGGCTGTCCGTGAGTCAGACTGTCCGTGAGTCAGACTGTCCGTGAGTCAGACTGTCCGTGCGTCAAACGCGTCGCTAAGCGAGTGCGGACTTTTCGACGCGCTTGCGCTCGTTATGGTCGAGATAGAGTTTGCGCAGGCGGATTGAGCCGGGCGTGACTTCGACAAGCTCATCGCCGTTGATAAACTCAAGAGCGTACTCAAGGGATATGGGCCTTGGCGGCGCCAGGGTTAGCTTTTCATCCGCAGCATGGGTGCGAATGTTGTTAAGCTTTTTGGCTTTGTTGGGATTGACCACCAGATCTTGCGCGCGTGAATTTTCGCCGACAATCATCCCGCCGTAGACGTCGACGCCGGCGCCGAGAAAGAGCGTGCCCCGATCTTGCAGCGGGAATAGCGCGTAGGCGTTGGACGTGCCCTGCTCGTTGGCGATGAGCACGCCGTTGATGCGCGTTCGAATCGCTCCTGCGTAGGGTCCGTACTCAGCGATTTGCGAATACATCACTCCGGTTCCGCGTGTGTCCGTCAAGAACTGCGAGCGGTAACCGATGAGTCCGCGACTGGGGATTCGGTAGGTCATTTTTTGCCGTCCACCGAGGCCAGGCTCCATCTCGGTCATCTTTCCGAGTCGTCGGCCGAGTTCCTCGATGACGGGACCGGCGTAGGCTTCGTCCAAGTCGATGACCACGTCTTCGTAAGGTTCGAGAGTCGATCCGTCCTCACCTGTCTTGTTGATGACTTTGGGTTGGGACACGCAGATTTCGAAACCCTCGCGTCGCATGGTCTCGATCAAAATGCCCAGGTGCAATTCGCCGCGTCCACTGACGCGAAAAATCCCGGCCGACTCTGTGTCCTCAATGCGGAGAGCAATGTTGGATTTAACTTCGCGATGAAGGCGTTCGCGCAGCACCCTCGAGGTGACGTACTTGCCTTCACGGCCAGCGAAGGGGCTGTCGTTGGCGCGAAACTCCATGCTCATGGTCGGCGCATCGACTTTTAGAGTTGGTAGATAGCGCGGCTCGGAAATGCTGGTGATGGTTTCACCGACGTTCAGCTCGCTCATACCGGTGACGGCGACAATGTCGCCGGCTTTGGCTTCGCTCAGCTCAAAACGCTTGAGGCCCTGAAAACCCAGAACCTTCTGCACGCGGAACTCGCGACTCTTCTTGTCGCCGCCGGTACCGATCGCCACGCGATCGCCAACTTTGCACACGCCGGTCTGCATCCGGCCGATG
>JAULKR010027669.1:0-12480 GCA_032356305.1 Prasiola linearis | reverse complement strand
TTAAACATGCCTGCGGATTTTGTAACTGCCATCCAGGAAGCTAAAGATGATCGCAAGAAAATCAAGGAGATAGGTATCGAGTGGTGTATTCAGCAAAGTAAAGAGCTTAAAGCTGCGGGTGTGCCGTGCTTGCATTATTATACAATGGGTGATGCGAAGACGATTAGACGGATAGCGGAGGCTGTGTTTTAGATATCAATTATCAATTTGGGGGATGGACATTGCTGCCGCGTGGGAGGTGATGTGATTGTGGAAATATTATGGCATGTTAGGCTTTCGCCAAAACATGGTATGATTTAGTGGTTTTGGGAAAAGTGGTTGACATTGCGCTTTGATTTACTTCTTCATCAATTGATTTATATGAATTTTTTCTCAGGTTACTAGCTACAACAGATAAGTGTATAGAGATGGCTACGGACCTAACAAAACTAGTTCAGATTAAAGATGCCACTTCGCATTGAGTGCTACCAAAAAAATGGCGCCACGGGAGTACGCAGCGCCGAAGGTCTCTCTTGACCTACGGCATATAGCCTTGCTGTGGTAAGAGTGAGCTACAAAAGTAGTAAAAAAATCCGTATTGCCAGCAGTAGTTTCAACGCTACAACTCTTATATCAACATAGCTTTCTAACATTTAAGTTGTCATATTCTCACCTGAGAGCCTACTTGATTCTGATTATAGTAGTGGTAAAATGTAGCTTAAAAGGTAACATGTCTTGCATGAACAGCATTAGAAGTATCAATAGCAGGTCTCTTTTTCTTCTAAAAAACTCGCACTCAGCCAATCGCTACTTGCTCAGCTTTTAGTATTGAGAGATTTGGAGCAAGAAAAATTTCATTACGACGAAGGCCTATCGCCTCATGTAAAACTAATTTCTTAGATTCGCTGGACGAGCAGCTTCGCACGTGGTCGGTATCTATACTTCGAGCTAGAAGCTATAACCGTCATTAAGGTAAAAGTTAATTGTATGCGCATATTAGGAATAGACCTTGGTACTGCAAGTTTAGGCTGGACACTTTTAAACCCAGAGGCTGGCGAGATTATCGCGAGCGGTGTCCATATCTTCCATGAGGGCGTCGAGAATATAGGTCAGGGCGAGCGCGAGCAAAGTCCGAATGCGGGACGTCGGCTGGCTAGACAACGGCGGCGACAACTCTTTCGTAGAAAGTTACGCAAGCAACATCTTCTTAAGATTCTTCACGAGCATCAGATGGCTCCCGGAACGTGGACGGATTTAAAAGCAGACGCTGGAATCTTCGCGGAATGGTTTGCAATTAATCCTTATGAATTAAGAGACAGAGGCCTAAATGAGCGGCTATCCCTGCAAGAGTTTGGACGTGTACTTTATCATATATCGCAGCGTAGAGGCTTCCAAAGCAACAGCCGGCAACAACTAGCTGAGACTTCTGAAAAGAGTCCGATTATGGCGGGTTCTAACGATAAGCCTGGTATCGCATCCCTGACATCTCATCTTCGCGATAACAATCTAACTCTGGGACAGTACCTCTCAACGTTACGCCATTTAGATGGGGAGCCCTTCGAAGAGAAGCCATCTCGCATTCGAAATCGATGGACTAGCCGGGCTATGTACGTCGAAGAATTTGAGCGTTTATGGAATGCGCAGAGTAAATATTACCCCGAGCTACTAACCGATGCATTTCGCGAGAAGATTGGGGGACGTAGGAACAAGGAGATCGGAGATGATTCAGGGCGGACTTACGCCAAAACTGGCATCTTGTTTTTTCAAAGACCTTTGCGTTCTCAACGCAGTAATGTAGGTGGCGGACGGTTCGAACGAGATAAGCCGAGAATCCCGAAGAGCCATCCACTTTTTGAAGAGTTTCGAGCTCGACAGTTTCTTAATAGTGTTCAAATTAATGGAGAACAGTTGGCGCAGGCTGAACGAGAGAAAGCATGGGCCTGGTTACGAGTTAAGGCTGTCGAACCAAAGTTTAGTCAGTTACGTAAGCACTTAAAGCTTAACGACACTTATTTTTCATTTAATTATAATGATTCCGATCGCGTTCCAGCCTGTCCTACACTCGCCAGATTGGCTAGCAAGATAGCATTTGGAAAACATTGGCCTAAGCTAAACAGTAAAGAAAAGGAAGATCGTTGGCATATCCTTTACGAAGCGGACGATGCCGAATGGTTGCATGAGTACGCTCTTACTAAGTGGGACTTGCCTACTGAAAATTGCGAATACCTAGCGCGTAAGCTTGCCTTATCGGATGGTTTTGGAGCTCTCAGTCGCAGAGCAATTACACGTGCCCTCCCGTACTTACGACGTGGGGCGGTATACTCAGACGCCATTGCTTTGGGGGGAGTCGTGAACGGCTTTGGCGAAAGCTGGGATAGACTAAGTGACCTTGACCAAAAGCAAATTGAGGATTACACGCTAGGTATTGTGCAGGCGGGTAGCGCTAATGAAGGGGGGTACTTAGGGCCTCTACGAGATTATTTACATACCAAATGGAACATACCAAAAAAGCGACTTGAAAAAAAACTGTATCACCATAGTCAAGATCAACGTCAAGCACTTGGTCGCAGCAGGATACACAAACTGAATACAGGAGAGAGTTACGAGCGGAGCGACAATCCGCAGCGAGACTTCGATAAGGATATTACAGGTCTTAAAAATCCAGTTGTGGAACGGGCATTATTCGAACTACGCCGGGTTGTAAACACAGTAGCCGATGGATACGGATATAAGGAAGGCGTTCCATTTGATGGTATTAGTCTTGAGATGGGGAAGGATCTTAAGGGAAATCGAGAAGCTCGGTTACGTGTGCAACGGGGACAGAGAGATCGCGCTGAACACAACCGAAAAGCAGACGAGCACCTGCGGGAAGGAATGGTTCGGGTAACCTTCAATAACAGATTGAAATATAAACTGTGGAGGGAATGTCAGCAGACATGCCCTTACACTAATAAATCTATCAGTTTTTCTGACCTTTTTGGCCCGGCTCCGAAGTTTGAAATCGAGCATATACTTCCGTACTCGCGAACTCTCGATGATTCTTGGACCAATAAAACACTGTGCGATATAAATTTTAACCGAAAAAAAGGCGACAAGACGCCCTATGAATTCTACAGCGAAGAGCACTGGCCGGCAGTTAAGTCACGCGTCTTAAATCTATTTAAGACCTCCAGTGAATATCCAAATAGGTATGCTAAATTTGAAAGGTTCGTAACAAAGGATCTGCCAGAGGGCTTTATCAGTCGGCAGTTAAATGACACGCGCTACGCAGCCCGCGAGGCTCGCAAACTTCTGCTCCAAATCGTTGAGCAACCTAGCGACGTTGTCGTACTTCCAGGGAGGTTAACAGCAGACTTGCGACATTTGTGGGGACTCAATAGTCTCTTAAGCCACCGTAGTGACGATAACGAAGAGAGAGCAAAGAATAGATCTGACCACCGTCATCATGCCATAGATGCAGCTGTGGTAGCTTGCTCAACTCAAGGTACCTATCAGCGTCTAGCTGAGTGGAAGAAGTATGGTGAGGACAAAGGCAAACGATTCGAAGTAGCTCCACCTAAAGGCTGGGCTGATGTGCAAGATTTCCGACGTGACTTGGAGGCTTCAATTGATGGTATTCTTGTGAGCTTTCGCAAAAACAATCGAGTTCTTACTAAGGGCTCGGTAAAGCACCGTGATAAAAAGGGCACGCTTCATGTAAACGATCTTCGTTCAGCGAGAGGTCAGTTACATAAAGAGACTATTTATGGTCGCCGAATCACCGCATCAGGAATTGAAGGCTACCATGTACGAAAAAACATTGACGACATCACTGATTTAAAGAAGCTTAATAAGATTGTAGACCCGGGCATTCGTAGGCGATTATTAGCGCTTGCGAAGAGTGCTGGTGTAGATATTAGTGATCCGAAAGCTAAATTTCCTAAAGATTTGTTCACCAGTATAGATGATGAAGGCACCACTATTTACAAAGCCTTTCAGCCTAATCGACGAGGCTCCGATGTTCCGATAAGACGAGTAAGGGTCCGTGAAAATCTTTCGCAGGCCGTCCAGGTCAAAGAGAATAAAAATCAACAAGTTAATCCTCGGAATAATCACCACGTCGTTGTGTATGAAGGATCGGATGGAAGCCTTCAGGAAGAGGTGGTGACACTCTGGACTGCCGCTCAGAGACGCAATTCAGATGAACCAGTAGTTCAGCTCCCAGAAGGAGGAAAGCGTATTGTCACCACGCTTGAAATCAATGATATGTACCTACTAGAGTTACCAGTGGGCATAAATCTTGAGCTGACTAGTCGCGATAAACTTTCGCAACATCTGTACAGGGTGCAGAAGCTATCAAGTGGCTATTATACATTTCGCCATCATCTTGCATCGACGCTTGAATACACAGATCAAGAGCGTCGAATACAAAGCTTCAAGAAATTTGAGGAATTGAATCCTATAAAAGTGAGAGTGCTTGCGGCTGGAGTCTTAGTTCCGGACTAATAGGATCTAGATGTGATATCTGGCGCGTGAATTGCTTATTACTAGATAGTACATTCTGCATCAGATGATAAAAAGAACTTTACTGCTCGGAGCGCCAATGTATGTTCGCACAGAATTTGAACAACTCGTTATAGAACGAGATGGAGATATTTCGCGTCGGCCAATTGAAGATATTGGCTACGTTATTGTCGAAAACCCACAAGTAAAATTTTCAACTCCAGCCCTTCAAAAACTTGCAGCGTCCAATACCATTGTAACCTTTTGTGGAAAGGATTTCATGCCAAGCGCGATGCTATTACCAATGGATCAGCACTATACAGCTGGTGAGCATACTCGAGCACAGGTTGAGAGTTCAAAACCAATGCGTAAACAGCTCTGGAAGCAAACAATTAAAGCGAAACTACGGAATCAAGCACTTATATTAGATAGTGCAGGCGGTCATGGTGAAGCATTGAGAAGGTTAGCACGGAATGTAAGAAGCGGTGATCCTGATAATTATGAAGCGGAAGGTGCTCGACGGTATTGGGGTCAGCTTTTCAAATCTACAGCAGGTGTCTCCCACTTTATCCGAGATAGATATGGTCACATGCCTAATCCGCTGCTGAACTATGGGTACTCTATCCTACGCAGTGCGACAAGTAGGGCACTAGTAGGTGCTGGACTTCATCCAACCTTTGGTATTCACCATCGAAACAAATACAATGCTTTTTGTTTGGCGGATGATGTCATGGAACCTTACCGACCAATGGTTGATAGAATAGTCCTCACTATTTGCAATAATGGATTGCCCAAAGACGAAATTTTGTCTACGGAGCACAAAGCTGCACTTTTGACAATAACACAAATTGAAGTCGAACAACGCGGCCAACGCGGGTCGCTCATGGTCGCTCTTCAAAGGACGGCTTGGAGTTTGGCGGCATGTTATACCGGAGAACGTAAAAAGCTCTTATACGCGACTCCAATAACAAATTAATTTTATGCTCAGTAAATATAAACAGATGTGGTTATTCACAATGTTCGACTTACCTGTAGGTACAAACTCCGAACGCAAAAAAGCTTCGGGTTTTCGGAATGCACTTTTAAAGGATGGGTACTCAATGTTTCAATTTTCGGTGTATGTCAGACATTGCGGTAGCCCACAGCTAGCACATTTACACGAGCGGCGATTACGATTGATGGTACCCGATAAAGGTCTGGTCACTGTGCTTTCTATTACCGATCAGCAATTTGGCAACATGCAGAACTACTTCGGAAAATTTGATCGTAGGCCCTCTCAACGTGCGCTGCCGCAACTGGAATTTTTCCTATAATCAGATAAAATTCTTGGTGATCTGTCAGTTTGGAGCCTTACCAATCATTTGCAACCTACTGAATTTCAGTAGGTTGCAGGTTACCCTAAGATAGTCTTTACTGATAGTCACTCAAACCACAGCGGCGATAGTACGGGTGAAAGCACCTCGAACAAGATAGTCTTTACTGATAGTCACTCAAACCACAGCGAGGCTGGTAATGTGGTGGAACGCTATTATAAGATAGTCTTTACTGATAGTCACTCAAACCACAGCTTGCGTTTCCAACTTCTACCAGTGGATAGTAAGATAGTCTTTACTGATAGTCACTCAAACCACAGCTATATGGTACCACAGGAGTAACAGGGGCTGAAGATAGTCTTTACTGATAGTCACTCAAACCACAGCTCAATGGACGATCCTGCTAAATATGGCATTAAGATAGTCTTTACTGATAGTCACTCAAACCACAGCCTACATTACCTGCGGATATAACAAGTTACGAAGATAGTCTTTACTGATAGTCACTCAAACCACAGCTAATCTTCGTCGGGAACGTTAGATACGGAAAAGATAGTCTTTACTGATAGTCACTCAAACCACAGCCATGTACTCGTTGTAGGCCTCGTCTTTGTCAAGATAGTCTTTACTGATAGTCACTCAAACCACAGCAAGGATGACGCTGACACCCAAATGCGCGATAAGATAGTCTTTACTGATAGTCACTCAAACCACAGCTATACAGCGACGTCACGCCTCAGACGCAGCAAGATAGTCTTTACTGATAGTCACTCAAACCACAGCTGGCTAAAGGCAATGCCAGGTGGCCACTTCAAGATAGTCTTTACTGATAGTCACTCAAACCACAGCGATAGGCGCGCACAGATTCAACCTGCTGTGAAGATAGTCTTTACTGATAGTCACTCAAACCACAGCGATGGTGTCAGGTATGTTGAACGTGTGAACAAGATAGTCTTTACTGATAGTCACTCAAACCACAGCGCCACGTGCTACGTTTGCTTTATTTTTGCAAGATAGTCTTTACTGATAGTCACTCAAACCACAGCAGTTGCCACCAAAGGAAACTTTAGACTTTTAAGATAGTCTTTACTGATAGTCACTCAAACCACAGCGCAAGCAACTGGATGCTAGTCTTGGCTTAAAAGATAGTCTTTACTGATAGTCACTCAAACCACAGCGTACACTGCTAAATGCTTTCATGTCGAATAAAAGATAGTCTTTACTGATAGTCACTCAAACCACAGCCGTAAAGTGCTTCGTTGCTCATGATGCAAAAAGATAGTCTTTACTGATAGTCACTCAAACCACAGCGTGCAAAGCATTGTCTCCTTCCCATTTGAGAAGATAGTCTTTACTGATAGTCACTCAAACCACAGCTTTGAATTGCGCGTTCTCTTTCAAGCTTTCAAGATAGTCTTTACTGATAGTCACTCAAACCACAGCGCCTAGGGCCGTGAGCTTTGGATGGCTTATAAGATAGTCTTTACTGATAGTCACTCAAACCACAGCCCTACAAGCTTTTGCGTCTACAACTCAATTAAGATAGTCTTTACTGATAGTCACTCAAACCACAGCTTAAAATGGCTAGTATGTTTATTGACGGACAAGATAGTCTTTACTGATAGTCACTCAAACCACAGCCAGAAGACGTTTCTGGTCTAAGTGAGGGCGAAGATAGTCTTTACTGATAGTCACTCAAACCACAGCTGAATAAATTCTCTGTACATACTCAAGTTAAAGATAGTCTTTACTGATAGTCACTCAAACCACAGCCTACGGCGGCTGCACTTGACAGCTATGCAGAAGATAGTCTTTACTGATAGTCACTCAAACCACAGCTAGGGCCTCCGCATGGTCGAGCTCATCTAGAAGATAGTCTTTACTGATAGTCACTCAAACCACAGCATCTGTGAGCTGCTCAAAGGGCAATGCCGAAAGATAGTCTTTACTGATAGTCACTCAAACCACAGCCTGCAGGAGTTTACTATCGCATCTACCCCCAAGATAGTCTTTACTGATAGTCACTCAAACCACAGCCATGGGATGTATCATGAGTATAGAGGTCGTAAGATAGTCTTTACTGATAGTCACTCAAACCACAGCAGGGGTGGCGGTGCTGAATGTAGGCACGTTAAGATAGTCTTTACTGATAGTCACTCAAACCACAGCTCTTTCGCTAGTCCGCGAGTAGTGCGTCAAAAGATAGTCTTTACTGATAGTCACTCAAACCACAGCTGGGGTACCGAGGGCGTATGCGAATCTTGGAAGATAGTCTTTACTGATAGTCACTCAAACCACAGCAACAACAACAACGTAGATAATACCGACGCAAAGATAGTCTTTACTGATAGTCACTCAAACCACAGCGTTGCCTGCAAAGGTAGTTTGGTACCTTTTAAGATAGTCTTTACTGATAGTCACTCAAACCACAGCAGAAATGTGGTATCACTTTACCACCTCAAAAAGATAGTCTTTACTGATAGTCACTCAAACCACAGCGGACAGATGCGATGGCTCAATACCTGAGATAAGATAGTCTTTACTGATAGTCACTCAAACCACGGCCACTTTCACCAAAAGCACTTACCATGCCTAAAGATAGTCTTTACTGATAGTCACTCAAACCACAGCCGAAAACTAGACGTACCGTTTACGCCGTTTAAGATAGTCTTTACTGATAGTCACTCAAACCACAGCCGAGATCACCTGAGAACAATCTTTGTGCGGAAGATAGTCTTTACTGATAGTCACTCAAACCACAGCCTTGACCTTAGATCAGTTCAGACAGTTTTGAAGATAGTCTTTACTGATAGTCACTCAAACCACAGCACTGATGTAATTTTTGCTTTGGGTTGTTTGAAGATAGTCTTTACTGATAGTCACTCAAACCACAGCTTAGTGTGATGCCGTACTGCTTAGCCACAGAAGATAGTCTTTACTGATAGTCACTCAAACCACAGCTACATCGATCGCACTGCGATTGTGCCAGACAAGATAGTCTTTACTGATAGTCACTCAAACCACAGCCAGGTGTAGCAATTTTGTACAATAAGTTTGAAGATAGTCTTTACTGATAGTCACTCAAACCACAGCTGAATCCTATTGCGGATGCACTTACTGAATAAGATAGTCTTTACTGATAGTCACTCAAACCACAGCAGGCGGACGTGAGCGAGACGCTGTACAATGAAGATAGTCTTTACTGATAGTCACTCAAACCACAGCGGGATCTATGAAGATTGATTTGAAGGAAGAAAGATAGTCTTTACTGATAGTCACTCAAACCACAGCCTCCATCGCTTGGTCGATTAGCGGATCTTCAAGATAGTCTTTACTGATAGTCACTCAAACCACAGCTGGAAAGGGCAAAGGATATAACCACGTCAAAAGATAGTCTTTACTGATAGTCACTCAAACCACAGCGACGGCGCTTTCGACTTGTTTTTTAGTGCTAAGATAGTCTTTACTGATAGTCACTCAAACCACAGCGTGAGTGATTGAATTGCGGCCCGCTCCTTTAAGATAGTCTTTACTGATAGTCACTCAAACCACAGCTTGCTTTTTGTTCGTCTGCCATTTTGATCTAAGATAGTCTTTACTGATAGTCACTCAAACCACAGCTTCATCTGGCATCAGCGTGGCCAAAGGGGAAAGATAGTCTTTACTGATAGTCACTCAAACCACAGCATAACCACCACTTAGCAGCTTATAGAAAGTAAGATAGTCTTTACTGATAGTCACTCAAACCACAGCTACAATCAGCGCTTAACTGTTTTGACGAAAAAGATAGTCTTTACTGATAGTCACTCAAACCACAGCTAAATGCGGATGGTACCGCCAACCAAGGGCAAGATAGTCTTTACTGATAGTCACTCAAACCACAGCTTATTGACATCATTCAAAGCAAAATCTGAAAAGATAGTCTTTACTGATATGCACTCAAACCACAGCATGCTAGACCTTATAAAGGTGTAATAAAAATCATAACTTTTAATCGAATCACTTTGATGCCTCATCGTGCAAACGCTATAACCTCGTATACCACAGAAGGCTCTACCCCTCAACTAGTCGCAAAATCACCAACTACCCGAACTCCCAATTCCACGAACCAACATTTACAGACACAAGCGCCCATCGGCTTGCTAGCTACTTCCCCCCAACCTACTTTACCACCAATGCGCTTCATCACCTTACTCTCCCTACTCATGTTGCTCGTTTTGGCGAAAGCCGACGCACAACTCACCAGCCCTCAGGAATTTTTTGACGACTACACCCAAGCCTTTACGCCGCATCACCAACTCGTAGCTTACTTCGAGCAAATCGCAGCAGCCAGCCCGCGTGTACACGTTGCGCAGTACGGAACTTCCTATGAAGGTCGACCGCTATTACTGGCCTACATTTCTAGCGCAGCCAACATCGCAGCACTTGAGGACTTACGTCAAAACCACCTTCAGCGCAGCGGCATTCTCGCAGGCAACGCCACCGGAACCGAGATGGCCGTGGTGTGGCTCAGCAACTCCGTACACGGCAACGAAGCCGCCGGAAGTGAGGCGAGCCCCCAGGTACTCTATGCCCTGGCCAACGCCGCAGCGCCCGATAGCCTGGCGACTTATTTGGAGAATACGATCGTGATTCTGGACCCTTCGCTCAATCCAGATGGCTACTCACGCTATACCAATGGGCAGCGCCAACGGGCCACGCTGCTGCCAGAAGCTGATCCCGCCGCCTGGGAACATGAGGAGCCTTGGCCCGGCGGACGTACCAATCACTATCAATTCGATCTGAATCGCGATTGGGCCTGGGCTACCCAACAAGAGACGCAGGCCAGACTTAAAATTTACAGACAGTGGATGCCGCACGTGCACGCCGATATCCACGAAATGGGCGCCAATTCTTCCTATTATTTTCCGCCCGCAGCCGAGCCTTTTCACGCCTACATCACCGACTGGCAGCGTGAATTTCAGACCATGATCGGTCGCAATCACGCCCGCCTTTTTGATGAGCAAGGCTGGCTGTACTACACTCGCGAAGAGTTTGATTTGCTGTATCCGAGCTACGGCGACACCTACCCCACCTTCAACGGCGCTATCGGCATGACCTACGAACAGGGCGGATCCGGTAGGGCTGGTCGGGCTTTGTTGCGCAGCGAAGGCGACACGATTACACTCGCCGATAGGATTGCGCATCACTACACGACCAGCATTAGCACCGTAGCCGTCGCGAGTCGAAACGCCAGTAAGTTGGCTGCCAATGCGAATGATTTTACGGCTTTCGCCAAAACAAAACAGCGCGGTGATTATAAAGCCTACGTCTTCCCAAACGCCTCAAATTCACTGGGCAAACTGCGACCCTTGCAGCGCTTGCTTGACGTGCACGGTATTGCCTACGGATCGGCCGACAGAGGAGGAAAAGTAGCTGGCAGCTTTTACGGCAGCAACCAATCTAATCAGTATCAAGCGGGTGATTTAGTAGTGTCCGCACAACAACTACAAGGTGTGCTTGCGCAAGTATTGCTAGACCCATCGAGTGAGCTCAGCGACAGCATTACCTATGACATCACGGCTTGGAGCCTGCCCTTGGTATTTGGCTTGCAGGGCTTTGCATCACGCGAAGCAATCGCCACCACACAAGGCTTTGGGAGCAGCTTTGTGGATACGCCAATAGACGTGACCGCACCTAAATATGGTTTCGCGCTGAGAATCGAAAGTCTGCAGAACTGGGTAGACTTGGCGCCACTACTCGCAGCTGGGTTGGTGGCCAGACAGAACAGTGCCGTGGCCACCATGCAGGTCCAAAATTTACCTGCGGGTAGCTTGTACGTTTTGCAGCGCGACCAGACAGAAGATAACTACCTGAAAGCCTACTCACGGCTGGTTAATAGCGCAATACCCCTTAAGGGCGGATTGATAACTGGCGGTCGTGATGTTGGGTCGGACGCGGTGCAGCTCATCGACGGTCCGAAGGTGGCACTTTTGCAAGATGATGCCCTCGATGCAAACGCGTTTGGGCACGTATGGCACTTTTTCGAGCAGCGGCTTCGCTATCCTATTATGCCTGTCCCGCTATATAAGCTATCTGCTTCAGCGCTTGCAAGCATAGATGTACTAATCATGACGGATGGCAACATCAGTTTTGGCGAAAGCCGAGCAAATATGCTAGCTGAATGGGTACGTGATGGAGGCCGAATCATTGCGATGCAAGGAAGTGCTGAGGCGCTAGGCCGAGAAGCTGGTTTTGCCTTGAGCATGAAAGAAAAAAGCCCTGTGCTGCAAGTTGGGAGCAGCAAATCAGACCCGATGCAGCCATACGCAAATAAGCAGCGGGCAAGTATCAGCAGCAATATGCCGGGTGCCTTGATAGAGACTCAAGTTGACGTGACGCATCCGATGGCTGTGGGCGTGAGCAAAGACTTTTATGCGCTCCGGACAGACCAGCGTGAATGGGATTTTTTGGAATCTGGCGCCAACGTAATTGGCATTCGAGACCAACCTAAAATTGTGGGCTTCGTAGGTGCTCAAGTGCGTGAAAGCCTTGACGAGACGCTAACCCTGGGCGTACAGACCATGGGAGTCGGGCAGGTAATTTATGCAGCGGACAATCTTGCTTACCGCGGGTTTTGGGAACAGGGCATGTTGGTTTTGGCCAACGCTGTATTCTATGGCGGATAGGCAAATTGGATCGGGACTTACCAGTTGAACTTTGAATA
>JAULKR010027448.1:0-12488 GCA_032356305.1 Prasiola linearis | reverse complement strand
ACAACACACACACACAAACACACACACACACACACACACACACACACACACAAAGAGAAAGAGGGGGTCTTAAGCAGATGTCCAGCAAGCAGTATAGAAACATGCAAGGTAACAATATCTGACGTTGTAAGTGTTGCGCCTGGGGAGTTTTCCATTGAGAGCCCAAAGAGCGACAATTGCGAAAGGAGTTGTTGCTCGTATCTGCAGAATTGCACTTTCAAGCCGGAGATCCTAGGCAGTGCCGCCAGGAGGCGACCGATGTCGGGCCTCTCTGCAGCCAGCTCCCCCGATCGAGGTGCACGCAGTCCAGCCGGCAGCAGCTGCAGCGGCAGTCAGACTGCTGCCTCAGATGACGATGACAATGGCAACGTCGGCGACAGCGGCAACAATGACAACAACGATGGCAACATACCACCCCTCAGGATCGGGATCGTTTCGGCAGCCGCCTCTTCCACAGTCACAGCGGCCAGGGGCTCTGACTCCCTCGCAACAGACCGCACTGCCCAAGTAGCTACCTCTTGTGCCCCCTGCAGGATGTTCAATGCCGTGCGCAGTCTTTCCCTTCGGAGACAGATTGCAATTGGTAGTGGCTCTTCACATTGCTCATGAAGTTGACGGGGTTCGATACCTGGCCTTGGGTTTGGTTATCAATTGCCTTGCACGATGTCGAGGTCTTCATATGCACCGACAGCATCTGCTTGTGCTTCGTGCAGTCTGGCACGCAGACTGGTAGGCGGTCCAGTTTAGCCAGCAGGCGGCCGACTCCGTCCAGATCTGGGCGAAACAGCGATTACTCAGATCTTGCCAGCCTCAATGCACGGGTGAGGGGCTTCAGTTCTTGCTGCTGCTGTTCCTCTCCCCTTCCCAAAAGCTGTAGGTCGTTAACCCTTTGTGGCGCTGTGCACCCCTTCCGCTACCCACTACTTGCAATCACTTCGGGAGCTTCCCCAAAGCTCCACCACGCATTACTTCCTTGGAAGAAGGGAATGCAGATGCAAAAGCTGCATTGTATCATGCCATCAAACTTCCATGCAGGATGTATGCTGAACGATGGCATCAGTATTAACAACTCAGCCAGGGCTCCATTCGATCAGTATCCAATCAATCTCCAGTGCTCGTTTGTCGCAGTGCCACGTCATCGCAGGTCGCTGCATCATCGAGAAGGCCAAGCACAGATGTCTAGGGTTTGGCAACATGGAATGGATGACACGGGTCCGAGGGCCGATGCTTGTGTACAGTCTGCAAGAGGGCTGAGATCTTGCTAAGCTGGTTCGGGGTGCACAGGTGATGGCTGCGATGGCTGAGACTGCAGAGCTTCTCCCTGACGTTGCGTCATGATGAAAATCGTTCGTCAATTTTGATCGATACAGACGATTCCGAGGTTGCGACTGTTAAGACAGAGTACCCAGGTGACGTGGATCAATTGAAAGATCGACAAGATCGGCATGCTATTGCTGCAAGACTACGTGTGGGTTTGTCTGCGATGAGAGTATTCTACAGGCACACACTATACGTGACTTGTGGAAAAGATTGCCACATGAGCATGATGAGCAGATGTACCAATATCAATAGCAGAGCGTGGAAGCATGGACAACATTCAGTGAAGCTCACAGCTGACGCAGCCAGATTTGCACAGTAACACAGGTTATACTCTCAGCTCTGTCGCCAAGCAATTGATGCATGCAAAGGCCACACGTGATCAAACTTGAACTACTGAGGCCTTCATAGTACTGATAGTTGAACCTTCAGTGTGGAAGTGGTGAAGATTCCATACCATGAATGGTATAATTAGAACAGTGTGCATGCCATGACAATAAATTACTCTGCGGAGCGAGCTCAATATTGTGTTCTGTCCTAAGAGCTAGCTCTTACAAGCCACAGACATCACGTGCTCCTAGCAATGGTATTGGTACCTACTTTGTAGCACAACTATATATTAAATGAGTTTATTCATGCACATGCACGTGATATCTACGCACGACAGTCTTATCTAATAGTACGGAACCATTGTAGCTGCTAAGCTGATAGTGAATGATTTGCTTTGGTTACTGATACACGTGGCAAGATATTACATCCCCTCAGCCATCAAAAACAATCAATATACCATATATATACATGGATATGTCGCCTTAGTGACATATATATATATATATACATAAACTTATATTCGTATCTATAGTGTGTGTGCTATGACTAGCAGCTGATCAGCACATCACTGTCACAATTGAGAGAGAGAGAGAGAGAGAAAAGATTTCCAAAAATGGGTGACCGCCAGAAAGGAAATACAAATGGGTATAAATCCCCACACACACACACGGCTAAGCAATGTGCTAAAACACAAGATCATGTCGTAAGCACTCCGTTGAGCTGGCTGATTCATGAAAGAACGCGTAGGGTAATGTCCCCAAAACAGATGCCAGTGGCTATATGTATGGCTGTATATACCGATCCCTATAGCGATTTAAGCAAGCACACTCGAATACCAAGTGCTTCTCATCTCCTAGTCCCATATTACATTGACGGGCTGACGGACACGCTCGGACCTAGGCACACCAGTTCGTCTGCCTTAAGGCTGGCTTGAACACAAGGCAGATTGTGACAACCCAGCCTGAAGCGTAAAAGTTTGAATTTGTGCGCTCGAGTTGAGCTGCCGGCAAATGAGTGCAAAGCACCCCCCAATCGGCCATGATGCTGTCGTTCACTTTCGCTGCGTTGAAACCAACTGAAGGGCACCAGTGGGGATCGACATCATAAGATGCCATCCCCTTGGCCTCCTGGACCCCCTCGGTGACGCCCCTTGGCCTCCTGTGGACGCCACCGAGAGACGTCAATGGGTTGAAGGCTTTGGTAATACAAAGTCGAAGTAGGCACCGAGGCGAGCATTCCAAGACGAAAAGCGAACCCAATATCCAACACGGCACTATCAAATAGAACGTCCTGATAAACGTTCACCAGCAGGCAAACTTACTAATCAGTTCCAAAATCTAGCGCAAGAACCCAACCACTTCCCTTGTATGGATACCTCTTCTAAGTCGACTAGCAGCAGATCGGTGCAAGTGCTAGGTGAGAGTTGCAGAAGCTGAAACTGGAGAACGAGTTGAGAACGAGTTGCAGCTATACATTCGTGAACACCAATTTCAGAGTGCCAATTGATGGTACGTTGTTTATTCGGACGTTAAACAATCTACAATATGTGCATGCATTTTGTTTAATTCGTAAGTCGAAACTGCAGCATATGTTTCATCAAAGATGGCAATCACGTTGAAGCTATGTAGGAAATGTGACGCGGGATCGCAACTAGCATGCTGTACATTTGCAAAGCTCAGAGCAAGATAACAACGAAGTATTGAAAGCTGCATTTGCTTCTCATCCTGTTTCAAAATTCGTGTGCACAAAGCAAGCTGTAGACAGAGATACTCCGCAAACCACATCGTAGGCATCAATTGAAATCAAATCGGATTCGAAGCAATCTTAAAGAGACCCAAAACACTACAACTGGTAGTAGGTGCTATTACTTGTCTGCCACGGTGAGTATGTCGCACTATACAAGATAAACACTACCACTACCGAAGCTAACCGACATTAGCGGAGAGTGAGCAACAAGAACGTGGAGGCGCATGTACACTGTAAAAAAGCACGTTTCAAAAGATATCTTTGAATTTACTGCCAGATGTCGATGGGTCATCCAACTTTCAATGACCAAAGTGAATCGATGCAGGCGAGGCTCTCGGGCTCATCTAGGCACTCGAAAGCTGTAACAGTAAACGTCTCTATATTGCAATGTGACTGATGACACGAAACATAGCACAAGCTGATTTAAATAACCGACATAACCCAAATTTCCCAACGACTTCCCGAATTGCTGATGATCTTGCCCATAAGCCATGCTCGCTACCGACTACTAGGAGCTGATGTATACACCTATATACTTACGTAGGTGCACTTACTTGTCGTTGTGGCAGTGCGTCTCTTATTCTCTGCCCTCTTGCTGCTCTTGCTGACTTCGCTGAGAGGGCAGCTGTAACAATTCTGCTCTAGAGGGTGCATTGTTAAGTTGTATGGCCAGCACGATTGCAGCCCGGATGACCAGCTGAGGATGACGTGAGGTTGGTGGCTCTTGATCAGGAGAGGTGTGCGGCGGCACAGCAGCTGCTGTCACATCACAATTTGCAGTGTGGTTGCAAATCTTTTCGTGTGACGACGGCCTCGATGTTACCGTGGGGCTCGCTGGTCGCGATGTACACATCATCATCAAACTGCGCATACGCATCATAGTCTGTGAAAGACCTGCGCATTTCATTGCTCCCACACAGTGCACGACCGAAAGGCACACGGCGGGTCGAATGGCGATGGCGAGCAAGGAGGCACACAGTAGGAGAGGCTGCCAGTGAGGGATGCTAGTGGCGGGGAGAAGGTCTCTGGAGCAGAGAAGGAGACTAAGCATCGATGAGTGGCAACGTGTGCTTTGGCTGTACCTCGCTGGTCACCGGGGCACATGGCAGAAAGTGGATATTCGGCAGATTGAAGAATATCGACTCCACTGAAGGTACCCTGCAATGAACACAGGCCACTCCATGCGACAACCATCAACCATTTTTGTAGTGCCTGTGGAGTTGGGGGTTTACAGCTGCACAATCCCATATGCGCGCTGCTGTCTAAAATTGTGATGACATCTACTCCAATCCAAGCCATAGACTGAAACGACTGTGTGGGCACGAGCGACTAAACATTTACCTTGAATTCAATCAGTTATTTCACCCTTTTTTCCGAATCAAACTTAGAGGAGTCCTCTGGACAAGCTAGAACATATTTTCCTTCACCTAGAATATTGACTTTATCAGTAAGATGATCAACTTTACACCTAATGTAAGCTTTGCGTTCTCTTCTTACAGGCCTTTGTATCAGCAGCATATAGTATATGACCACCTTTTTGGGTTGCGTTAATTGTACAACCCTTCAACAAATCTGCCTGTTGCAGGTACTGTGGGGCACCTGGCCAAGCAAGCCTTGCCCATCTCCATAAGGGTGTACTGCACAGAGGGCGAAAAGACGCCACGATGTGGGGGCCCCCAAAACGCTTCGGCAATCCCTGCCTTGACCCCTTCATAGGCGGCGTCATAATTCACGACTCGTCCCGAGTACCTGCTGGGAACGCAGAAGAATTCTTGCAAGTCCCTTTGCCGCAGGCTGACACGCCTAAGCAGCCTATAGAACGATGTCTGATGCGCAACACGGCATTGCTGCCGAATTCCACGAAACTGGTCCACGAAACTGGAAGCAGAGAGTTTTGTCAGAGGATCAGAAAAGCACGGAGAAGATAGACGAGCTTTGACTCTGCATATATCGCAATGCTACAGACGGCATATAATGGGGGACAGGTGCATGCTCTTGCGAGCAGAAGACATCGCACTTCCAGGTTGAGGTGATGGAAGTGGCGACGATCCTCTCCCTGGTATCTTTCAAGACGGTGTACTTATCATGCAGGAAATCTGAATAGCCGCTCTGAGTAGTTTTTAAGACTTGAAAGTCTTTGAGCCCTAGAACAGGGCACGAAAGTTTTATTTACACAGGTGCTGCTGCCGGCATTTTCTGCGTGACACGAAGTGAGCAACATTTTCATGATTGAAACCAGATTTTCGGCTGACGAGGGTTTCTGCTGACATGAAGGCACTCCGGGAGTTGCTATGCGATAGGTGGCTGTCAAACTAGCTGCTTAAATTTGGATTCGAATCCAGAAAGTAAACCCCTCACCGCTTACAACCTCTGTGGATCCTGACTGCTTGTGGACCACGTACGTTGTCCGGACCTCTGACCCAGTGACAGCAAACCCTGCATTGGTCATCAAGCCGGTCTGAGCGACTGCAGTATCTGGGGCAGCTCAAGGATTCCTGGTAAGAAACCGTCAATCTGTGTACCGAACCTCGCAATATAATGTCACATATGTGAATAATGTGAGGGCCTTTGCACCATGGTCATGCGGCTCGTCATCCACGGAAACTCGCTTCCATGGTTTCTGGTCCACCCATACCTTTGACTCCGTAATCTGCAACATGTGAGATTACAATATCTCTATTGTACTAGAATTCAGGCTTGTCTTAAGACTATAATAGGGTTGAAATGACACAAACGTGAAATGTAAGTAGCACTGTGAGCCTTAAAGAAATCGCTCGGTTGTAGCTCATCGATTTGCTCCTGCACATACTATGTGCTAGTAGCGCTTTCAGACATCACGAGCTAAGGCGTAGGGAGAAACACTAAACATGACGGCTACTTCGGCCTTAACTGTTGGGATATACATGCACAGCCACAGTGTGGCTGTATACAGGTACGTAGATGATATGAATGATTTGACAGATTTCCATTAAGATTTGCCACATAAGGCCGGGAATGACGATTGCGATCAACGTTACGATATACCATTAATCATCGAGCGAACACGATGAACACGGGACGCCTTGAAGAGACGATCCAGAACTAATAGGTCGGCAGCTCGGTCGCAGCATGCAACATGCGTACTTCTGCCAGCACAGCTTTCTGCCAAGGTATTGCCTCGGCAACACAGCGAGCAGCCACAATGGCAAGGCGATTCGGAATAATCTCCTTACCTTCGGATATTGCTTGACAAAGAACTTTGCCAAAGCAATAGCAAATTCCTCCGCGCTGCAAGCCTGGTCCATTTGTTTCGCAATGTAATATACAATGTTTTTGTGTGTGTCAGTTGCCGTCATGTCTCTATTGTTGCCATCATAGTATGCGTGAGCCATGTCCGAAACGCTCATGCATTGAACATTCCTGCAAATTCGAGCTCAATACACTATTGTGATTCGAACGACTAACGAGCTGCTGGTGTACGTAGTGCGGTGCGACAAGACAGGTCGAAGACCACCTAAACGCATCGAGTTGTTTTTTCAAATGCAGCGAATGACCTTTACAAAAGATGGCAGTGCACATTAACGCGTTAAATTTATTCTACTCATCCGTCGCAAACAAACCCTGATTGATATTGTTCGAAAGTATCTTTCAGGTCAAGATAATTATAACACTTCAAGTGCTGATCAAGCTTCACAAGTGTTTCTGTTTACTTTGGAATCATTATGAGACGACCATCAAATGCTGTGCAGGCCTGGATCATGATGGTGGATGCCTCTTGTATCTAAAATTAGGTCAACCCTTAAGGGATATGACGACCGACCACTCGACAAATGAAGTTTTCCCCGAAGGCTCGCGCCACACGCGACCGACACGTACTCGTGACTTCCCGTGATGCTGCGACGCCAAGGACATGCCGATGCGTCGCCTGCCTCAATAGTGGGCCTTCACGCAAGGGCGAGCATATAACTGCTCTGTCAATATAGATGCAATGAGGTGCAAGAATGCAAGAAGCGCACAATGTAATGAGGAGCAAATATCACCTCGCTCACAAATTGGCAGAACATTGTTTACAAAGGCTGACTAAGCACCCACGTGCAAAGAGTACGAGATTCTCTAATCATGAGTAAAGTGACACATGTGTCTGACTGGACAAAGGTGCTCTGCTCGCAGCTCATGCTGCCGGCAGCCGTCAATCATGTACACCACACGAGGGAGCTCGATCGAGGGGAGCTATAATTTTCTTTTTTTGCCAAAACATACACGGCATACACGGACAAAACATACAATGGGACAGCCAAAAGAAAGCTATAGCACTCTCTGAAAGCCATTGCGGTGTATGCTTTAGCAGATGTTGTTGGCAAATTTTGAAACACAGGATATTCGTTCATCCATGCACTTCAAGTTAAATCGTTTACTTCTAGAAGATCCCCGGATTAAAGTTTGTAAGCAGACTTGCCTCAGATTTCAAGAGGCATCGAGTGGGCAATTTGTCCGGGGAGATACCCCCCCCCCCCCCCCCCCCCCCTTTTCTAGCACGGGATGCTCTTGATGGGGCATGAAGCAGGCACCATCTCAACTTGGACATATCAGCAAAAAAGTTAGAAATTGTGGTAGAGACCGTCAGACGAAAATGAACCTGCAGGCCTCATGGCAATCACTTGACTACCAGAAACCCCATCAATATTTTCCCGGACACTCGACGATAAGCCCTTGCCAGTGCTGCATGTACATGCATCCATTTTGCGCATGACTAAGATACACTGTCATATAATCACGAGGTCACACTTTTGGCATGCGTCGGAAAAGGGTCTCAAATGAGCGGCTGTCAAATTGAAAGCTACTTAATGAAGCAATTGCTAGATGTGCGAATATAGAAGGCGTGGAGGATAACGACTACTCAATCAGTAACTCCTTAATTACGTAATAGAATGTTTTGCAGATCAACGTTTGGCAGTGTAAATAAGTCCGCATGTCTGTTCAGCAATATACATTTTTACTTCAGAACCAGACACGGGTTACAGGGGCTTGCAGAGTGAATTGAGATTGAAAGCCAAATAATTGTAAACTGCCTCGACTATAATAAATGCACGACGAATCCATGCGCATGCGTTGGTTTGCTTGGTATGCAGCAAACAATTACTAAATGACGTTGATCAACTAACACCTTTCTGACGCAGATGGTATGCTTCTAAGGTCTTACTGAGCATGTCAACAAATCAGCAGGCATTCTGCCAAAATAAAAGCCTACACGCATCCTAGCAACCCCCCCTCTCAACCCACACACACACACCCACCCACACCAACGACAACATGACGTGTTATTAGTGTTGTAAGACTTCCTATCTAGATTAGCTTGAAATGTCTCAAGGCTTCTGCAATTCCGCCAGAGCACCTCCTGGAGGCCTGCAGCTCCGTTTCAAGGTTGTAGGTGTGCATCCATTGCCTCGTCGATGTACGAATGGCTCAACTTGCTTTCAGCAGCAACAAAGCATGGACTCACTGCGCTTCGACATAATAAGACGAGCATCGTAGTGATTCCAAAGCCGAACAAGCAGCCCTACCAACAAAGCAGAGCATGAATTTTGCATATCATCTCAGAAGGGGATCAGATATGGTAATCATGAGGTGGACATATCTTTCATGTTGCAAGCGCACCTTAAAGAGGTTTTCGGAGGAGTGGGCGTCGCAAAATTCACGCAGCTCGGGATGCGCATTGGATACCATGCAACCTCGCACATCAGGTACAGCGAAGAGCTCTATGTCATTCCCGCTGTCGCCGCACACCATGACACCTTCCTTGGGCCAGCCGCCTCCTGCTTTCATCTAGCATGAAAGACAACGCAGCCATCCAACGTTGATACGTTGATGGTATCACATCTGAATGTGCTAAGTCAATGTTAGTGTTGATTGAAAAATCCTTTTTGAAAGAAGTGAACGTATCGATTGTGCTAAGTGCTTCCATTGACATATCTATGCTGATTCACTTGCTGATGAAATCGTAAATAGAGTTGAAACACAAGCTCGCCCAGCCAATTTGCTGACGGAGTTTAGCTGAGGAGCTATACACTCTTTTTTCGGCAGCCGGGCGACCGAGGAAGCAACCAGAGAGCAAGCACCTGCTTCAAAAGGAATTTCAGGGCTTCCCCTTTTGAAGCGCCAGCTGCCAAGATGTCCACATCAGCACCTCCACTGTACACCACCTTCGCATCAACTCCTTTCTCTCGCAGCCCATCCTTCAGCTTCGCAATAGCCTGCTCCGATACCAGTCCACGTTGGTAAGGCAGTGCCAGCTGGCGACTGCAAGACACATTATTGTACAGTTCAAAGGGTCTCTGCACTCAACGAGGCATTGTAGCAGCCGCGACCAGCGCCTTCTTTATATATGTATAGTTGTTGAAGCATCTGCTGGTGAAATCTAGCCGTCTACATTGCTGATGCACATGAGACGGTGGAATAAGGATGCAGACACAAGCGAAAAGACAAGTTTAAGTACGTAGAGGCGAAGAACAGAACCAGTTCATTCTCTGGCTAAGAAAGACAGTTGCTGATGGACACGTGACTCACTTGGTGCGCTTCATCGCCCTTAGCATCCAGGGTGTAGCTGAGCTTATGCGGTCGCTGTTCTGAGGCTGCCTATGGACGCACACGACACCACTTCTGATGGCCGGCGGAAGCGGTTGTTTCAGCCTTTCTGATTCTGAGAATGTCGAGCCCAACTGTAAGCAATGAAATTGGCTGTATAGATTTCTTCGACGAACAGCTTGCTGGGATCTGTCACTAGTCTGGATCTTGTTTCCAGTTCAGCAATGAGTAACAAGACGAAAATAGGAAGGTAAAATGTGCATCAAGATGATAGTTTGCCAAGCGTTGACACTCGTGTTGCCTGTCAATGTCCACAGCACATCGAAGTCGCTGCCCGATGCTTTCGAAGGGCACAACCTGTGGTGACAAAGCTTGGACTGCTGCTGCTACTGCCAACGCTCCGCCTCGATCCCATTCGTTGTCAAGTTCTCGCTTCCAGTCATCATCAGCTTTGCCCGATGATTCGAAGAAGATTTCGGTCCCCACGGAGCATACTAATACATCTGGCACCAACATGGGTGCCTGTTCCTGCAATACATCAGAATAAACATGATTTAGCTCCCGAATATGCGCTTTACTGCCGCTGTAATCGCTTGATGACATTGCCAGCATCAAAGTACCGGTCGGTATTGCTTCGAGATGATGCACCTGCTTTCATCGGCAATGACTGGTGTACAGCCGAAGACGTTGCAACAGACGACACTTGGGCTGAGGCTTTGAGGAGCAGCTTGAAACACAACGGATTTGTTATATTTTGAACCAAACAATTCCGTCTTTTCGTCATAGCTTCCAATGGAGCGATAATGAAAGATTTATACCGTTTGTGGACATACTTCAACTGAAACTGCGCAAGCTGCCACATAGCGACACAAATTTCTTCTAGTTCGCTTTCAATATTATATTCATTACCATGTACTCACCCTCAGCTCTTCGTACAGTTTGTGAGATCTACCCGTTGAAAAGACTAATAAAGAGTCAGCAGCGAAGCTTTCTTTCCACAGTGAGCTGAATTCCTGAAGAGCTGTGTGATTTTGGTCATCGTGGTCCACCTACATGTGATGTGCTCTCAAAGGCTGATATACTGAAGTGGAATGAGAGTTTACTGTGCTAAGTCGAAGAATGCAGCACGGTAGCCCGGACGTTGACAATGATCATCCTTTTAGGATGACATGCAATTGATCGGCTACAGCTTCCAGGATGCTGATTTGGCGAATTTACAAGACCATTTCGCAAGCCTCTTCTTACCATCGTCCAATCCAGATCGGAAACAAGCATGAATCGATATGGCTTCTGCAAGATTTCTGTCGCCATTATTACTGCGCCGCTGAACACAAGCCAACGCAGAGTGAAAGGTAATGTTCTTGACTGTCCTTAAAGCTTGACGCGTGATGCCAAAGTAAACAGTGATAATGAAACAGCTCTGCCCAGGCTGTCAACTATATGACGTACCCTTTATTCAATAAAGTATATTCATACCGAAATGCCTCATACATTGAAGTGCAAACGGCAAGTGTCATAGTCATATGAGTCCAAGGTGATGCGTTGGTGACCTCGACGTACATGTAAAACAGTGGGGGGACGAAGGGACCCACTGTGGATCATCCACAGATGGAGACGACACTCCTGCTCAAATTTATGTATGTATGTACATAAATTTTATTACCTGATTTTGATATCTGAGCACCAAAATCAGGTAATAGAATTGACATGGTTGACGACATTCAATTTGATAGAAGTTGTTATTTGACGACAATCTCGTTTGCCAAGCGTAAATAACTCACACGTGCTCATTCGATTTGCAATTCGTAAGACACGCTAAAGGCAATATTTACTGGTCTCTTCGCCAACAAATCGATCGATTCACGAAAGTTCTGCGCACTTTAAATAATTTGCATACGCTGACCACGTCCATTATATCAGGGTGCTGATCATGACAACTGCTAGCAGCGGGTGTCAGTTGAATACGTGGAATGGCAATAAGATGGAATGACGATTGAAAGGCGATTTTGACTCATGAACGTTCGGAAAAATTCTGTTCCGGCTGCGAATCTCGTACAACAGCTTGAGGGCGTCATGCTCGTTCGCAAGGAGAGCCATCCCTGGCCTAAACATTCACGATGCTTTGCTAAAGCGTTGTTGATACGGAATCTGTAGTGAGTTAATTTTTCAATTGCTCCAGAGGGAACTGGTAAATCAGCATGCTAGCAAACGATCGGGTCGAACAACCGCTGATGTCCAATCAATTGGCTTTGTCCCTGCAAACAAGGCATTCGGGTCAGAACAACACGTGTCATCAGGAACAACCTGCAGAGGTGCACGGAGGCACTCTCAGTGCACATCGTGTTGTGGTCTGCGCATCATAAATGCCAGGAGATTTCACTCCCTCCTCGTCTCATGAATGCCAGCGGGTAAAGGACATATGGCTCCTCGCGAATCACACATACACACACAGACACACACACACACACACACATAGACACACACACACACACACACACACACACACACACACACACACACACACACACACACAC
>JAULKR010027337.1:0-12497 GCA_032356305.1 Prasiola linearis | reverse complement strand
CCTCTTATTTTAACTGTATAGGTTCCTGCGCTTAAATCTACTGGGAACGAAATGACTTTGCCATTGTTAAAATTAATAGCTGCCTTAACATCTTCTGGATAAGTGATGCTGCCTTGATCTGCATTGAGACTTCCCCAACGCACATTTTGATCTGTCGCGACTGGTTCTAATTCCACAGTTTTTACAACGCTGCCATTTTGTTCAAATATGACATGCGTAGGATTACCAACTACTGGCTTGTTGAGTTTAGGTATAAAGGATGTACCGTCAGCTTTGACCGCTTTATCACCTATCATGAAATTGCCGTTACCAAATCTTATTCCCATAGGATTTTGTCCTATTGCTGGATTTAGTTGTTGGTAATTAAGCCCATCGCTTTCATACCAGTATTGTTTCATACGGTTGAACTCGTCCGTCTTTTGTTGCGCGGTCGCATTTTCTGGAAGGTTGATGAATTCTATTCTTGACTGATCTAGTCCAGCGCCTTGATGCACGGTTAGACCAGCTTCAAGGTCCTCGAATTGAATGGTCTCAAGTACTCCATTATTATTGAAATACATCTTGCCAGTAGCGTCCATATGTAACAATGTGCGCTTGTCCTGACCATTACCTTTTGCATCAATGTATTTGTGATTGCTGGCGGTTTTATGGCTCAAGCGTTTGCCTGTGTAATCATAACCAGTAAGATCACTCCAACCACCAGGAGTTAAATCATTATCTCTACGAATAGGCAATGGACTACCCGTAAACGTTGTTTTCCCAACCCTAAATTGTTTCAATCCACGATCGCGACCTTCAAAAGCGGTTTCAAATTCTGGCAACTCTTTATTGATAATATTGAAGTCCAATGAATCTGAAGTTCTCATATTATTCAATCGCACCCAAGCATTAGCTGGAGAAACATTAGACGGATAAATAAATTGAAGAATCTTTATCAATTCTGGCTCATCGCCTAAATCTGCTACATAATAACTTGCGGCATTAGGTACAATATCAAATAATTTAACGGTGCTTGCATCCGCCAATCGCATAAGAAAGATGTCACCGTCTGGATCTTCTGATAGTTCAATTTCAAAGAATAAATATTTTTTGAGTTTGCCTTTATTTAACCTGTTAAGTTCAAATGTGAAAGTTTGGTTAGCAAAAACTTTAGGACCCAATTTTGATCTATTTTTTGTATCTAACCACACAGGAATTTCGGGTTTAGCCTCTCCTAGAGGATATTCAAATGGCTCAAATTCTTTAGCGATTTGATCACTAAGAATGATATCGTACATCTTGAATTCTGGTGATGCTCCAGCGTTCACCTGGAATCTTATGTAAGCTAGTTCTGGTGTTTCAAGATCGTAGTATGAGAACTTTTTATCACCGTTCAATAATTCACTTTGATATCCAATGATGGAATTATCTGCTCGTCTTGCAGACATGATAACAGGTTTATCTGTGTTAGAAATGACCCCAAAATACTTGGCATCTCCCCAATATTCAGGACGTATCTCTACCAGATATAGACCTTCTGTATGAAAGTATTTTCCATCTTTATCATAACGTAATAATGAAGCTGTACCGGTTATCTGTTGTGGAATCCCATAACTGAATATATCTGGTATCTGATTCTGTACAATTACAGGAAGTCCTAAGTCAATTCTGCTCTTTGTCCAGTTTGCACCAGACTTGATAAACTTTACATCAAATCTTTTATCTGTAGTTTCTGGCAGGTATTCAAGATTATCAGCATTAATATATGTTCCTTCCTCAATAGGTTGGTAAGAACCATCTGCTGTTGGGGTATCTGATTTAAGTAAAACGCCTTTGAATATATTGGTACTAGCCTCTGCTATTAGCGTGCTAAAATCTTGAACAAAATCTTCTATCGGCCTAGTCTGTGCCAACTGAATTTTTATGTCTTCTATATCCTGTTGAATAGTCTTTGCCATAGTAAAATTATTTATAAAAATACGATTTATTTGTTATTTATAATGATTATAAATAGTGTAATTTAAACAAAATGATTTCTAACCACGTTATATTTGCCTGTGGTCTACCTATTTATACTTTCTGTGATTTTCGGGTGTGGTGGTTATTTCCTAGGAACTTTATTATTTGACCTGTTTTTTGGTAAGTCAAATAAAGAAGCTCCTATTCATATCCATTATCATAACTCAACCTATAACCAGTCCGTTACTGTCAATAAAGTCACCGTTACTCGTAGCGTAAGTGACATTAGGAAAATTGACGTCGAACCTTAAATAAGGATTATATTCTCCTATTCTATAAATAGCGTTATATTGCCGTCTCATAGTAGCATCAAATGAATATTGGTTTGTTGTTCCAATTCTCTCAATTTCAAATTCACCTACCTTTTTAAACTGTTTACCATCTATGAAAACCACGGTGTTACTCAAAATTTCCCTTAGCCATAACACGGCATTTTCTGGCAATCTCTCAAACTTAAATACCCAATTATCTCTTAGATTATCATCTATACTTACAAGCCTATTATCTGCTTCATATTGTTCTAAATCGCTAGTTATTGATAGTGTAGGGGTAATATCATAAGGGACTCTAATAGATACATAGAAGCCTTGAGAATGGTTGATATTTGATACTAGATTACTCCATGCTTTAATATGGTGGTGCGGGTCTATCTCTCCTACATCAATAGGTTCGCTTAAATAATACCCTTTAGGGTCTGCATCTACAAAACCGTATTCAATTAATAACTGGTAATAGCCATCATAAGCAAAGTTAACAGCACTTTCGTAAACGTCGTATTCTAGCTCATTGTAGTACATTGAAACTATAGCGTTTAGATCGTTTAATGATTCAGGACTTCCAGAGGTAATCAGATCTATACGGTCGCTAACTGCGTTATATTCTATAGCTGTGATTTGCTCAAATGTTTCTCCTATTTTAATAAAAGACCCAATAGCGTAAAATTCAAGAATAGCACCGTTAAGATTGTGAGAACCGTTAATTTCCATATTTTCACCGTAGGTATTCCCAGAGGTAAAATAAACCCTTAAAAAACCATCTTCATCTAAGTAGACGTTAGCGTCTCTTGCATCATAAATATTAATATTTATTATCTTCCTATCTACCGGGTACTCTTGAATAAAGTTTTGATCACAGTCTAGTAGGCTCACTTTAATTTGTGGGTAACTAGATTGAATCTGGATTGTAGGGCTGTCAGTTGATAAGAATTTATGAGAAAAACCGTTTCTAGATATTAGATCTTCAACTCCATAATTATCACCTTCTGGTAGATCTCTATCTTTTACAAAATAAACAGGATTACCACGAGGGATAAAAATATATGGATCTGCTGTTGATTCTCCTATCTCTATATCTTCTATAGTGTAATCAATTGATTTAGTACAGCCGTACTGATCCCTAACGTATATTATGTAATCACCAGACATTAAACCAGGAAATACCTTTGATTCTTGATAATCTATATCGTTAATAGAATATGTGAATAATAAACTTTGAGGATTATCGTAGTTAACTGTTAATATAACACCGTTGGGGTTTCTTGATACGCTAGGCACAATATTACCAGTAACGATCTTATTAATGGAGCTATTATTGTTTACTCTAGCGGTATCTTGACCTTCATTAATAACTAGGTTATAAGTAATCCCTCTATTTATTTCAAACTGGTAAGTGTCTGCATTTATACCGTTATCCTGTATCGGTTGGCTTATAGAATCAAATAACTTACTTCCTGTTACTGTTACTTTAATTTTATTGCAAGGGTCTGTATCGCTTTGAGAATAATCTATATTAGTAATTTCTAGCAAAGTCTCTTGCTCTATACCCTCCACTTCAAAGCTCACTGGTAAACCTGTAGAGAAAGTCAGTCCATCAAATATATTATCAGCATTACTGTCTATAATTACAACCGCTCCACTAACTGTGATATTAAAAGAGTTAGAAGCATTAATATCTAGGCGTAACGCCTCTTTATAGTAAAATGCTACTTGCTCTACAGTTATAGGTGTAGGGTTGCTATTTTCATCTAAAAAACGATTATTTGAAACACTAACCTCTTTAGGTTTGGATCTGTTATCTACAAAAGTTTCCAAGCCATCAAGATTTTGAAAAAAAGGATTAAATAAACGGATGAAACCACCAGTTTGAGGTACTCCGTTAAATGTGATTGTTAATTTAGATGCCATAATTTGCTAATATTAATTTGAGTGTACCTTCTTTTTCTGGTGCGTACTCTAAAAAGTATGCGTTGTGCTTATTCCCGTTATCATCAATAAATGACATAGAATTATAAATATTGGGGATTCCATTCTGATCGCTAGAGAGTAAAAAATCCAGCTTATCATCATCAAATTTATATTTGAAAGTTGCTATAAATGGTTTGAATAAAGGCATTGATAAGTCTTTATTGAGTATATCCTCACGTTCTTTTATAGGGTCAAATACTATATCTGGCGAACCTTCTATTTGTATCGTTTTGCGTTGTGTTTCTAGGTTTGAATTCCCTAGAGCGTTTTTGAATATGGTTTTTTTGTTAGGGTAAGGCTGTATAGATCCTAACCTATTACTGTATCGGTATAAGTTAGATTTAGGACTTAATCTTAAATTCATTGCCGTTTCTGGTGAAAAAACTCCTTTTGGCAATACCTCAAAATCCTGATACCATTTACGGTTAATGTATAGACTACTATCGCCACCAGATGCAGCCCCATTAATCGCGTCAATTAAGAAATTATCTTTATCATAAGGGGTGTCTTCTGTGGGGTTATCTAGATACTGCTCTCTACGAGCTAATTCAACACCGATACCATCAGCTCTCATATCACTGATAGCTTCTATCTCTTGTTCTGGTCTTTTAAGATTAAAGGAAAATTCTGTAGTTGTGTTAAACTCATTTAACCCTTGTTTCTCCTCATACTCCCCTCCATCTTTGTAGCCTATAGATATTCCTTTGTGTAGGTCTGTATACACATATTCCACATCGGTTTGTTGTCCTAAATCTATAATAGTTCTACGTTTAAAAAAGTCTGAGTATTTACGAATAGCTATGTATTCTTTACCGTTTACATTTTCAATACCATAATCATAGTTAAACACACGTTGCACCGTTTCTAACGCTTCTTTAAAACTAGTCTCTATAGTTTGCTCAAAACCTCTTATGCCTAATCCAGATGCTACAATAAGATCCTTAAAATCTCCATTATCTAACACACCATTATTCCGTATAACATCTTTACCAAAAGCAATTAAGGATAGTCTTCTAAATAAGTTTTTTAAGGTTAAACCCTTTGCTATAGTAGCAGGCCTCTCGCTAGATTCATTTGTTTTTACAGATATATTTCTAACTAAAGCAGAGTACACACTAAATAAATTCCCTCCAGTGTAACGCATTACTATTATAGCACTTTGTTCTTTTTTAAGCTCTAAAACATGGTTTATATCAAGATTGACCGGAACGGTGTATTCTCCACTAGGCTTTGTCTGGCTATCGCTATACAGCTCATCATATCTTACAAAGAAGTTTTTAAGCTCTCCATTTGAAGCCCTTCTTTGCTCGTTAATAGCAATACCAAAACTTAATGATATAGGTTGTGAGTCATTAATATCAAATATGTAGTCAGCATCAAGCTTCAACTCCATATTAATTATTTTATCTGTTTCTGATATTAAGAGAAAAGGTAAATCACTAGAGAAAACAGGCTCGTTTCCAGAGGTCCAAGAGTTAAACGCTATAACAGAATTTATATCATCATCACCACTAAAAACCTTTTCCAATGGTGGGGTGTGATAATATGGCACTTGTGTATTACTAACTATATTACTGCTTTGTTTGTCGGTTGCTGTTAATTCGCTAGAAACATCCAAAGCAACACCATCTAATCTTAAGGTTTGATACTCTAATTCTCCTATATCCTTACCATCTACACTTTCAGATTTAAAAAGCTCGTATTTATCATTATAAATAGCCTTTAAGTCAACAGCTACACCGCCTCTTTTCATTTGTACTTTAACGGTGTTTTTATCCCTAGCATATTTAGGTAAGTCAATGACGCCCGCATAATCAAGTCTCCATTTACCGTTATAGGTAAACTTCTCTCTAGTACAGGTAATTACGGCTTCATAACCGCTTAATCTTTCGGCTTCCATGATGTAATCAAACCCATCATCTGCAAAAGTTAAATCTCCTGCATAATCAAACACTATCCCAGGCTTATCAATCTCGCGAATGATTTTTCTAGTGTCTTCCTTCCATCCATCAGGGTCTGTTTTTAATTGTAACGGCTCTAAACCATTAGCAAATAGCTTGTATCGTACCTTGTCTACCACTTTAGATCGTTTTTAATGTAACTATCGTTATTTACTTTGTTGATAATAGTAGGATTAAGTCTAGCGGATTTAAACCCCTGTTTGATACCGTTTTTAATCTCATTACGTATTCCAGCGGTACTAATTTGATTAGGTTTACTGGATGATCCAGATAACATGATACCGTTTTTGTTGAGCGTACTTTTTAAATAGTCCATATCGCCTTGTCGGAGAGCATTATTAAACGCTTGTTCACTTGGGTATATAATATCATCTTTAGCTACATGACCTATTATGTTACGACCTTTTAAACGCTCTACCGATCCATCAGCAGATACCCTTACTTCATCGCGTCCACCATCATTAAGTAAAGCGATACCCTCGTAATTATCAGATGCTTTTTTACCTTTTTTGTACTGTGGTATAGGTGTAGCTGCTACCGTTGCTGCTTGTGCTGCTCCTAAACCAATAATAAATGGCAATAGAGTACCACCAGCTACTGGCCCTAGTCCTATTGGTGGTGGTGCTAGTGCTGCTGCGGATGCCGTTGCTGTCTGTATTGCAATAGTGGCAATACTGGCTAGTTTGTTGAATATTGCAGCTTTACGTTGCTCATCACGTTTCTTTTTTTCCAGCTTGCGGTTTTGCGCTTCGCGTTCCGCTTCTAATTGCTCTCTTTGTTCAAGACTTAACCTCTCATTATCAAGTAAAGTAGCGTAGTAATCATTATTGCGCTGTATATCATCCTCATATCGCTGTACCCTTGTGTCAAAAATTGCGTTTGTTGTTGATATAAGTTCCTGACCTATATCACCAGATAGCTGTTTGATCTGGTCGTTAGCCTTTTCAAAGTCCGTAACCATCTGCTGTGCAAACGCTCCAAAACCACCAGTGCCACCAGATTCCAAAAACTGCTGATATGCCTCTGACATTTTCTCAAATGAAGTCTTGAACGTGTCTGCTAGAGATTGTAAAGCGTTCTCAACTGGTATATTATCAATGACCTCTGAAAGGCCTTGTTCTTCCATTACATCATTGACATCTACTACCATAGTCTTAAGACGCTCCAACCTTTCACGGTCAATCTCTATAAGTTCCTGCTCATACTTTAACCTTGCTAGTTTTTGACCGTCTAAGCTGTCCTTATTTGATTTTAGTTCCTCATCTAATCTAAGTTGAGCCAGTTCTATTTTAGCCTCTTCAAAACGCTCTAATGATGCAAGCCTTGATACGTGTGTTAGTTCTTCATCTTGAAAAATAGCGTCATTAAGTTCTATCTCTTGTTCTAATAGGTAGGTTTTAAGTGCTAGACTGTCTTTCTTACGTTGTTCTGCTAGTTTATTACTAGAAACTGACCCACCAGAACCGCCAGTAGTTGATTTTGTTTCTCCTGGAGCAAGTCCTTCTTCTTGAATTATTTTACCTAGATTAAAATCAGAAATTGATTCTAACTGACCTCTCATAAAGTTGTAACGCTCTGTAGTTAAAGACAGTTCTTTATTATATTTTTCAAGATCATTATTAGCACCTAAAAGATCACCTATAAACACATTACCATCTTGATCCTTTTGCTGTTCTAGTTTTATAAACTTATCTTGAGCATCATTTCTTAGTTTAAGTATGGTTTGTTGCTTTTGATATAAAACAGACATCTCTTTTACAGCATTCTTTCTTTTTGTTTCTATTGATTCATTAATAATATCGTTGGTGTCTGAAGCACTTAAACCACCTATTCTTCCAAATTCATTTTGGTTATTTATAGTTTCATCTATTACTCTTTTACCTTTTGCTCTACCTCTATCAATAGCATTAGCATTAACTTCATTTTGAGTCTCGTTTAATTTATTTAGTAGTTTTAAAAACCCAGTAGCACCTTCAATAGCCTCTTTAAAAAATTCCGAAATAGGGCCTTTCCCGTTTTCTATATTTAGAATTAAAGTTTCCCAAGTAGAATCTAATATTTTAAGCTTAGCATCCAATGATTCTAATTGTTGCTTTGTAAGGTCATCAAGTGCACCAGCGTTGTTGCGTATAGCCTCCGCATTTGTGTCGATTATATCGGTATTGTTTGCTAATACGACGCCTAAAGCAGATGCTTGAATACCCATTAACTCCTCTGCTACCGCTGCTGTTTCCAATTCAGTAGCACCATTTTTCACACTTTCATTAATTTTATCTAACGCATCAACTAAAGTCAATCCTTTACTTGCCAGTTTTAATTGAGCAGAACCTAATAATCTACCAGCTCTTTCTGCTTTTATACCGTTATCTGACAGAATACCTATCAAACTACCAGTATAGGCTAGATCTTTGTTCAAGACTCTAGAAATAGGTGCTAAATACTGGAATGAATCACGCATGCGCTGGAAGTCCAACGATGTAGAGGTTCTAATGGTAGCAATAACATCTGCATATTTAGCCGCTTCATCAGTAGAGGCTCCAAACGTGTTAAGCATCTGTACCAAAAACTCCGCAGCTTCACCGCTTGTAGTCTCTAAACCTATTGCAAGATCGTTAACTGGCTTTAAAAGGTCTTTAATCTCTTCTTTAGTCTTACCTAATGTTACTAGGTTTTCAGCAAGTTCAGCGACCTCATTAGAGGTTTTAATGCTTGATCCTGCTACTTTGATTATCTCACGTTCTAAATCTGAAATATCTTTACGGCTTACTCGCATAATACCTGATATATTCTGCATAGCCTTATCAAATTCTCTTACTCTACCGATACTGTCCCTAAGAGCGTTTGCAAATAAATAGATACCACCAGCGAAACCAAAAGCTCCAGCCAACGATCTAAGGGAACCCGCTAAGCCGCTAAAAGCACTCTTGTAATTACCTACACTACGTCCAAATTGACCTGCACTAGCATCAATCTTCTTTAGGTTCTTATCTAGTGTTAATACCTGCTTTGCTAACCTTTGAGCCTCTTTGGACATAACGCCCTGCGAAGCCGCCACGTCTTTATATTCAGCTCTTAATTTGTTTAGGGTTGTGGATAGTCTTTTATAGGCTCCTGTTTGCTCGTTTGATAGTATTGCAGCTCTTTTTGTCTCTACGTTTTTCTGTCTTAGTTTTTCTCGTGCTTCAGCTAATTCTCTAACTACTCTAGATTCACTAATTGCTAGTTTTTCATTGGTGGCATTGAGCGACCTAGTAGCTTTTTCCATCTCGGTAAGCTGCGTTCTAGCTGCTCTAGCACCACCAGAACCACCACCAACGTTAAAAGGCTTTGATCCCACCTTTTGAGAAGCATCGTATAATTTTATAAACGTTTTGTAAAGCTCTTGTAAATCCTTGTCTAGTCTTCCAACTTGTTCAAATGCCTTCTTGTCAATAATGGTATTTATAGTGCTGTTGCTCATGCTGCCTTATTTTTAGAAGTGATACGCTCTGCATCGCGTACCAATAATGCGTATAATTTTAGGCTGGTTTCTTCTGCCTTTATCTTATACTTTGACTCTGTGATCTTTTCCAGTTGGTATAGTTGCGCGGTGGTATCAAAATCGCTCTTTGCCGTTTCATCTGGTGAGATCGCTTTAAGCTCTGCGCTTTTGAAGTCTATATTTGTCTTGATATGCTTTAGCTGGCGGTTGATACGTTCTATTTCCTGCTCAACTGGTGCTTTCACGTCAATATTTATCTTGTCTTTTGCCAGTAACTTGACTATTTCAACCTTGTTTTCTTGATTCAATGGGCTTTTGAAATACATATCCACGCCTAAAACGATACGTTGATAGCGACTTATAACCGACTTTAACTGTACTTTTTTACGGTATATGATAGCATTACTCCCTTTGCCTAAGATGGTGTTATACTCGTCCATGATCTTATCCCATGCCGCGCCAAGCTCTTCATCAGTACCGTTACCTAATACAGACAAATCACCGGTATTAACCACTTTCGCGAAAGCGGGCAACATCAGATCATCGCAGTTATCTATTATATTGTTTTGTGTAGCCATTCTAGGATTTGAGGTTTTAGCATTTCGTAGTTAACTATGTATTGGTTATCCTTAGTAATACCTAGTATTATTTCAGGTGGTTTCTTTTGAAAAAATGGGTGGTATGGGTTGTTAGTAAAAAACTGTAATCGACCATTATTAAAACGTATATCCACACTTTTAAATAAGTCTCCAGTCGCGTATAGATTAAATGGTTGGTTTGCTCTTTTCGGGTATCCTTTACCGCTAATTCCTTGCGTTAGTTCTTCCGTTAGTGGTTTATAGCTTCCTATTGGCTTCCCTTCGTTATCCTTATTCTTAAATAACTGATCTTCGGTATTTAGTTCAATTATCTTATCGGACAGCTTCTCAATTATACGCTCCACTTCATCAGGCAATTGCTGGTGTGCTTTTGATACTGACTCGTATAGATCGCGTATTGTTGTCATAATAAAAAAATACCCACCCTAGTTTAAGGATGGGTATTCCTGTTTAATCTAATCTTAGGTTATGCCGTTACAACAACCTTTTCAACGTTAGACTTGAATAATTGACCTTCTGTGGTCTCATATACACCATCTAAAGCTGCTGTGATTGTCTGGTCTGCTGTAAGAGCTGGAACTGTGATATTGATAACACCATCATCTGCTACAGATACAGCCGTAGGAGAAACGCCAGTAAATACAAAGTCGCCAACCGCAACACTTGTTACCGTTAGGTTGCTATCCCATTTACTCACTAGTTTACCAGTAATAGAGGTTGCACCATCAGCAGGAGCTTCTAAACTCAACTCTAATTGGTTAACGTCCTCTAATTCTAATAATGAGAAGTCTAACTGGCTTGCATCGATACCTCGTAAACCTTTATCCATTTCAGCACGGTTAATGAACTGAAATTCAATACCTGTTTTAGATACAGTTGCGCCAGAAGCCCAATCGATCATAGTAGCGTTAAGCATACCAATAGAGAATCCTTTACGCTTTCCACCTGCTGTCTCGTAGTATATCGCATTTCCTGCGCTGTCCACTAACACACAATCCCACGCTCCATAAGAGTTAAGGGATGAAAGTACATTTTGAAAGAATAAACCATTGATAAACTTGAACATAAAGCCGTAAAGACCTTTTGTTGCTACAGCAGTTTGACCACCACTAGAAGTCTCTTTTTGATCCTCGCTATTTTGCGCCTCAACGCTGAAAGGATTTTTTAAGATGACTACTTTACCAGATTTGATTAACGCTGTCATTGTTGCGAGCGTTATATCTGCTGGAAGTTCTGTTCCTTTTCTTAAAAGGATTATTGCACCACCGCTCATATCGTTCCAAAGGAACTTACAGTGCAGCAAGGCCGCTCCAAATACAGCCGATAGACCGCAAGAGAGCTTGTTTGTAATGTTTGCTAGATTTGCCATTATTTAATTATATTTTTTGATTTGTAAAACTGTACACCATCAGCTCTTAGATTTAAAGTTTCACCGACTTTCTTACCGTAACCCTCACGAATTACTTTGTGCGATGTGGTCTTAACCGTTTGCTTTGGTGCTGCTTCCTCTTTGGAAGACTGTTTTTTATACTTTGCCATATCGTTTGATTTTAGCAGTTATTAAAATAAGTTGCATCGATGGTCAGCGTTAAGGCATCCCATAAATGAACTACATCATTTTCCCCTGTTAATTTGAAGTTTGGTAATTTGAAAATACCCTTACTAGAAACATCATAATGAACATTATTACTGATAGATAAGGCTTCTAAAAACTTATCTGTCAAAGGGTTTAGAATTTGCTTAAAAACAAGGTCTTGCCGTTGCTTGTTGCTTAGTTCTAAGTCCTCTTTAGTATGATTGACCGCTATAATAAATTCAGTAATTTGAAAAGCATGATTTACACCATGATCTTCTTTACTAGGTATTTGCCATATCAAAGGATAAACATCGTTTTGCCCTTTCTCAAGAACGATATTTAACTGATCCTTTGTCCCATAATCAAAATAAGGAGCCTGTATACGCCTATCTTTTAAGTCAATTTCACCTATTGTTCCTACCACCGCTTCCAATATGTCCTCAATAACTATCATAGCCCAAAGGAATTAACGCGCTCATACTGTCTCTTTATCAGATTGGTATAAGTGCCTGGGTTAAGTGTCTCGTAGTCTTCTATAAACTTTAATAGTGTTACTATACCTCCTTTGGAATCTTGATTGTAATAATCTAGCATCCTTCCACTTCTGTACTCTCTCACTATTGGATAGTGCTGTGAGTA
>JAULKR010027226.1:0-12499 GCA_032356305.1 Prasiola linearis | reverse complement strand
TGGTTGGTTTTCAAATCATCGTAACGGGTTGTTTGCGATGCCTTGTAGGAATCAAGTTCGCCTGAACGGTGGCCGTTCAAATTCTTAATGTCGGCCACTGCCGCGCCCATAGCTTCGCGGGTGTGTGCTGTTGCCTCGTCCTGCGCCTTCCGCATGACTTGGCGGGCTTCGCGTTTCTCTGCGTTGATATGTTGGTTTAGGGGCTTCCACTGGTCGGCTTGCATTTTCTTAAATGCGGCCTGACGATCCCCCGTGTTTAAGAACATACGCGCCGTATCCTTCACAAAGCCCTTTGACTTTGAAGGTGCATTGCGTCGGTTATGAATGGCCGCGCTGATAGAATGCGACAAACGCCCTGTAAGGCTGTTTTCGTGTGCCTCCCATGCGCGTTGATCTTTCCAAACCTTGCGCCCTATGTCGCGTTTCTGTGGCTGATACTTGGCGTCAATCTCGGCCATGCGCTTATCGGTACGATCTTTGAAAGATGCCTTGATTTCAGCGTGTGTATTTTTGGCCGCTTTCAAGCGTTCCTGCGCGTTGTTCATCGGTGCTTTGTAACGCTCAAAGATTGCGGATTTCTCCGCCTTGTTTTGTGCTTTGAACCTTGCCCATTGGTCGCCGTGCTTTTCCTTTTGGCGCTTGCTAGCTTCAGACAGTCGATTGCCGTCGCGGGCGTTCTGTTTGCGGACACTGGCGGCGCGTGGGTCGTCGGCGTTCATGGTCGCGCTTTCGCCCTTCTCTAGCTTCGCGCCCGTCTGCTTCTGACGGTTCTCGTTGCTAACTCCCTGCTCATGGTTCAACCACTTCTTTGCACGATCTGGGCAATAGTGTTCCTCGTTGCGTTGCTCCCGATATTGTGCCGCAAATTTATCAAGGGTTTTGTAGTCGTTCCACAGCTTCGCCGTCTGCCCTGTTTCGGGGTTCGTCTTGTTGGCTATGACGTGGATATGAGGGTGCGCAGTGTCGTTGTGTGCGACAAAATACGCTTGATGATCTTGCAAGCCTAAACGCTCTAGTGCGTCGTCGGCGGCGGTGGTCATTTCCTCGCGGGTGATCTTGCCCGCTTCGTCGGGATGCCATGCGATTGAAAAGGAATAAACCGAACTCGCTTGTGTGTCGCCAGAGGCTTGCGAACGCTTGCCCTCGGCCTCACGGTTTTGACGTTTCATATCTTCGGAACCCATCGACGTGGCCGCCATGATCTTCCAAGCCGTGTGGGGGTTGTCGGTGGCAAGGTTACGGGTTTCGGTGAACTCGACACGCTCTTGCGTTTGAGGCTTCACGCCCGCCGCTTGGTTGAAGTCATTTTCCTGCGCCTTGTCGTGCAGATAATACGCCGCCGCGCCCTTCTGTGAATGGCCATGATTTGCAACTTTGATAATCATAATTTGCGGCTCAACTTCTCAAGCGTCTGCCAGTGTAAATTTAAGATTTGCTCAAAGGCAACGGGAACATCACCACCACGATTTAAGTGCTTGGCAATCTGGTTCAGATTGAGGCCAGAGCGGTTCAATTCGGCCAATGCCTCGGCGTCCATTTTTGCGCCGTTAAGTTGGTTCGTGATGGTGATTTTTCCAGTAACCGCAACACGTCGAAGATAGGCCGAAACGGGCAAGCCCGCCTTGGCCGCTTTCGCCTCGATCTTCGCACGATCGGCAATGCTGACACGCACGGGCGGCAACTGCTCGGTGAGTGCGTCGGCGGGGTCTTTACGTGGTCGTGCCATATGCGGTTGCTCCTTCATTTCATCAAAGCGGAATTTGCCCTTTGTGGTGGTTGATCGGCCAAACGATCTTGCGTGATTTCATCGCGCCTAAGTGGGGTTTCGGGGGGTGCACTAGCCCCCTGAACGAGAGTTATTGCATCGCAATAACATAACTCGCTACTCCTCTTAATCTACTTTATCAGCTTCGCTCTTAACTTTCAATTAAGATACCCAACGTATCGAAAAGCACCCTGAAAATTCACCCCCCTCAACAATCACTAAAACCAAACACACAAAACCGAATTTTTAGAGCCGTAAGGCTATCGTTTTTGACCCAAGGAAAAAAGGAATCTGACACGGCAAGCGTGCCAGATAATCTTAGTTTTTAGAGCGCCCAAATTAGATTTTTAGAAAATTCATAGGGGTTAGCGATGATTAACCAATGGTGAATACAAGGGGCATACTGCCCCCTGCCCTTCGGCCATTCACCCGTGGAATTTTAGAACAAAGATGGGGTTAGGGTTGCTCCTTTGTTCACTCATGTGTATACATGTAATCATGTTGTAGAAAGGTTATTAAATGAGCCTCGGAAAAAGTCTTTTACAAGCCGCAATCATGGGCGGCGCTCGGATGGGAATTAACGCCGCTAGTCGTTCTATGAAACCCGCCGCCGCGCCTGAACTAACCGACCCCATGGAAGGGTGGGCGCAAGGTGTTGAACTGGCACAATATGCCTATGATCCCTCAACCGTATATTTCGGAAAAACGCACCCTGACCACGGCCAAAGTTTTGAAGCGGGTTTACCCTTAAATGATGATCGGCACATGTTCCTAGTGGCGGGGAACTCGGCGGGTAAAGGTACGTCGTTTTTGATCCAAAACGGAATACGTTGGCAGGGTGGTGCGTTCTTCATCGACCCCAAAGGCGAAGCCGCAATGACCACGGCCATGCGTCGCGGAACGGCTGACGCGGCCAAAGGTACAGGTACAAGCGTTCGCCATTTCCTCGGCCAAAAAGTGGCTATTCTCGACCCCTTCGGATTGGTCAAAGGTGCGGCAAAAGTTTATTGCACGGGCTACAATCCTTTGCGTGATATTGACGTTACAAAGCGCGGTTGGTCGCGCAAGGTAAAACAGGTCGCAGATATGGCCGTGATGAAAGATCAAGGGGATGCGGGGGCGCATTTTTCTGAAAGTATTTCTATCATTCTGGCGGGTATCATCGAGCGCATTTTGCACGATATGCCCCACGCAGAACAAACCTTAGTCACCTGTGATGATGTGATATGGCAACCGTACCAAGATAAGGACGCGGACGGATACGGCATAGACGGAACGGGCTTGCTTGGATGGATGGAAAAAGCCCCTAGCACGTCCGTAAATTTCGCCCGCAAAGCCGCCGTTGCCATGAAAGACATTGGCGGGGATGAATGGGGATCTTTTCGCACAACAATGGCGCGTAAACTGTCTTGGTTGGCAGACGAAGACTTGCGCGACAACATGGCGCAAAATGACTTTTCATTGGTCGATGTGATTCAATCGGGCGGCTCTGTTTATGTCGTCGTTGATCCTGACACGATGCCAGACGTTGCGGAATGGATGCGTATTATTGTGCGCCTCGCTATCGGTGCCAAGATCGCACAAGGGACAAATCAAACGGGCTTGCAAACCTTCTTCATGCTCGATGAATTTGCGCTCCTTGGTCATTTTGAGGTGATCGAAAAAAGTGCGGGCTACCTTCGCGGGTATGGCGCAAAGCTCATGCCCATTATTCAGAATATTGGGCAGATTAAGAAGCTCTATACAAAGAACTGGGAAACCTTCTTAGGCAATGCGGGCGCTATCGTTGCATGGGGTTTGAATGACCTAGAAACCGAACAATATATTTCGGATCGCTTAGGCGAAAAATGGGCTTGGGAAGAAACATATTCAGATAGCCGCAACGTGGGTTTTGATGGTGGCGGATCGGGTAGCCAATCCCGTGCAAAGCAACGCCGCCCCCTGCTCTTGCGTAGTGAAGTGCATAACCTCGGCGCGGCCACTGCGGACAATAAACGGGCGTTTGTCGTCCCTGCGGCGGGCAAGCCCTTTATGTTGGAACGTCAAGAATATTATCGTGAATTAGCAGGCCAAGGGCTGTTTGATAATCGGGAACAAGTCAAAGAATGGGAGAAAAAACATGGCGAATAGGAACAATGTAGACCCTGAAACAATTATCGCAATTTCTGCGCTTTGCGTGATTGTGATGATCGGCTTTTATCTCTTGATTTTCGCTGTAGTGCTTACCCTGCTTATGGGTTTTCTAAAGGCCGCGCATATTGGTTTTAAGCTTGGGCGGTTGGGTTGGTCAGCTTCTGCACACTACGGCAATCGTAAAAAGCTTTTAATCATCTCTTTTGCGGTATTGGTTGCCTCTTGCGTAATCGTTCCATTTATCATGCGTGAAAGCGAAGTTTTAAGAACTGCCTTTAATTTTTGGTTTTCGCCTCTGGTGGACTGGGTGAACACAAAATCATGGCGTCAACCGATCAAGTTTGCTGTCCTCGATAGTGCCGCCATGGTTTGGATATATATATTACCCTGTATTCTGGCGACATTGCCTTTTGTCTTTCAGGGCTACAAGGCAGTGAACAACCATGACACGGCAACGAAAAAGGCTCTGAATCAGTCGAAACCCCAACCCCAACCCCTAGAAACGGACAACAAGGGGTTTGACTATGACCCGTTACGCTTCACAAGCGCCCCTGTTGGTACTTCTCCTGAACCATCGTCTACGCCGCCTCCTCAAAGTCCAAGCCGTGACTTGGTTCGCAAGAAACCCCCTGTGAAAACGGCCAGCTTAGAAGAAATATTTTTAGACCCACAATATCCAGATGATCCCGTCATAGTGCCGCAAGAACTACTAGACGCACGAGACGCAAAAAATGGTGATGGTTCGGCTTTAGAAAGCGACGACGCCCTTTTAAATCTGGCGCTCGATCCACGAACGCCAGAGGGTGAAAGGCAAGCCGCAATGAGGGCGCTAGCAAAGCGCAAACCCCCTGCCCCGCATACTCACAAGCGATAAAAGAAAAAGCCCTCGCCTGTATCGGCGGGGGCTTTTGTTTAGGTAGGTTAGTTGAACGGGTATTATTGAACGCCGCCCGTTGCGTTTTCAGCATCGCCGCGAGTGGACGATTTAAGCGACAAGATCAGTTCATAGGCGCGGCGTGATAGCTCTGCCACTCTTAAAAGTTCTGTTCCTGCAAAGCTATTTGTCTTGTGCCACTGTTTGGCCTCGTCTTGATAGCCGCGTGAGATTTCAACGCTGTAAAAGTCGCCTTTCTCGTTGGTGTTTTGCCAGATGGTGGCTTTAATCGCTCCATCGCGTAGGGTTTGAAATGGTTTGTTAGACATGTAAGTTCCTTTCTATGATTTCACTGCAATGGCACAAAGTATGGTTATAAGCGTTTGAACGTCTGTGCCTTCGTTCTCTGCTCGTTCTTCAAGATCGGTTAAAAGACGATCATCGAATTTAATTTCTAGGTAGGTGTGTGTCGCTCTGTCGGGCATGGTCTAAGCCCTCGCTACGGTGGCAACAAAATCACCATTTGGAAGTGTGCCAGTTCCGCTAACTTCCATTCCTTGCCATTGTTTTTTGGCGATGTACTCTTCCGCTAATCGTTCGGCCTGTTCGACAAAATTTAGAGCATAGTCACGATCCTGCATAATGCACCCTGCCCCACTTATCGCTTTTAGTCTTGCGCCTCTGTGGTCGGTGGCACTCAAATATTTTATTTGTATCGCTTTCATAATTTTTTCTTTCGTTTCAAATGTTTGTTTAAAATGGTGCTACATACCCGCTTGCGCGGCTATGCGGCTTTCTTAGTAAATCTGTTTGTAAGTGTTCCGTTTGCCTGTCGGTCAAAGTTGAAGCTCAAAGGCAGTGAAATTTGTTCTTTTTCTTCGCTCAATTTTTTAAGGGAAGCCCCATCTTTATAAATAAATCCAAATTTTTCTTGATCGTGCATTTTTTAGTTCCTTTCGTTTCGTTCAATTTTTTCAGTGCAAGCCCCAAAGCCAAAATCTTCTCGACCACGGGCGACGGGGGGGGACAAAATAATTGCGGAGGGTCTGCCCGCTTGCGGGTGGAAACCGTCATTATTGTTGGCCTCACACGGCGTTTGTGGTGATTTTGTTTGGCTTTGGAGGTTGCACGAAATTGACCGAAACCAACTAAAATAGGCGCTATCAAGAAACTTCTTAAATGTATTGCATAAGTATGTCATAGTGATATACAATTAGCATACAATAACTATTGAGGCAATATAATGATAATAACAGTAGGAAACGTGAAAGGCGGCGTCGGCAAGTCAACTTTGGCCTGTAATATCGCCGTTCTTCTATCAACCGTGAACAAAGCGCCTGTTGCGCTTGTGGACGGTGACAAACAAGGATCATCGGCAGAGTTTGCCGCTATGCGTGAGACAACGCTTAACGGGCAACAAGGCTTTGTCTGTTCCCGTGCTGTTGGCTCCGAAGTGAGGCAACAGGCTAAGGGGTTGGCTGAACAGTTTGGAACGGTCATTGTTGATGCGGGCGGGCAAGATAACCCCGCCTTACGCGCCGCCCTGACTGTCTCGGACGTGGTTCTGGTGCCTGTGCCGCCGAAGTCGTTCGAAGCGTGGTCTTTGGACGTTATGGCCGAACTGGTGGCCGAAGTGCGCGAAACCGTAAACCCGAACCTTAAAGCGTTCGCCTTTGTAAACATGGGCTTTCCAACGGGAACGGATAACCAATTCATTCAAGCGTTAATCAAAGAAGATTACCCCATGTTTGAAGCTGTGCCGCACTCGATCTGCCAACGTAAGACGTTTTCAGATAACGCGGGCAAGGGCTTGTCAGTGATTGAAGCAAAGCCAAAAGATCACAAGGCGGTTGAGGAATTTTTATCAGTAATGTTTGATTGTGGTTTATATCATGATAATGTCATTACGATGTACGGGTGATATACAATGTCAATACAACGTAAACCAAAAAAGACTACAGACGACACGGCGGCGCAAGCCTTTATCGAAGGTGATAAGCCTCGTATTGTGGCACCATCGAGCGAACCCAAGGCGCGAGAAAAGAAAAAACCCGTGGCCTTGCGGTTTGACGCTGATTTGTTGGAACGGATCGACGCGGCGGCAAGTGCCAAGGGCATCAGCCGCAATGCTTGGATTTCATACATGTGTGCCGAGGCGCTAGAATGATGGTAAAGACATTAGCCCTAGAGCTGCCTGTCGAGGCCATACAGTGGCTTGAAGACCAAGCGGCGGCACTTGGCGCGGAAACGGGCGAACAGGGCGTTACGGGGGCGCATATCGCATCTGCGTTCGTTATGCACCATTTTAGCGATTGGACAGGCGGCGAAGGAACACCAAAAGAGGGATTTTTAGAACAAAGATGATAATCAAAGTAGAAGGCCAAATAGTGCGTTTAGAGCCGAAGACAGAGAGCTTTATTAAGATGCTATCTGAACGCAATGGAACACCCGCAAATGAAGTCGTTAGCGCGATTATCAACGGACATATGGGGCGGCTCAATGGTTGATCTTGTCCAGTGTCCAGCTTGCGAAGGTGCGGGCTTTGAAACGGTTAGCCTTTATGATCCGTCAGTGTTTTTGCCGCGTGTCGTAGGCGAAAAAACTTATCCTTGTATCGAGTGTAACGGCGGAAAACTGGTCACAGCCGCCCGCGCTCGGTGGATGAACAACGGACAATAAACAGAAAAGGAAGCTATGTTAGACGAACAAACCTACACATTATTTGCATGGATCAAGGACAAGAAAACGCAAATCGGCGTTGGTTCCTACAACGAAAAATATAACTGTTTGCGGATTCAGGCGGATTCGCATTTGGATGCCACAAAGATAGGCCGCGCCTTGATGAAGGGTGAAATTCAAATCGACGTAAGGCAGATGCAACCTAAACAGATTGCGCCAGAAGAATGCGAACCCTTCGACCCTAACGACTATGCAAGCGCGGCGGATGAGTTCACAGAAGCCCCTAGCGACACGTATTTTCGGGGGGATTGGCGGAAAGGGTAGACACGAAAAAGCCCCCGCCAGAGGCTAGGGGCTTCGATGTTTTACCATCTTCGTTCTCTAGGTTGCTTCCCAGCAGAGCCTAGAATGTAAGTATACACAAAAATGGGTATTTGTCGCAATAAAATTCAATAAAATATGACGATTTAATCATTGTAAGGGCTAGCGCACTTCGGCAGTTCAATGCGTATTGAGGTCGCTTTAGTGCTTGCGATGCCCAAGAAAAAACGCGCTACGTCTTCTTTGTGGTCAAAGAAAAAACCGTGTGTGCCGTTAATCGTTACCGTAAATTTTGCCAAGTTATCATTCGCCGCGCTCATATATCTCCTTAATATCTCCTTAATATCTTTTGTATATCATAACGATATACGTTTTTGGTTAAAATGCAATCTTTTTCTATACATCTTTGTTCTAAAAATCCATTCTTGGGGGCTGATTGGCTTGCCAATCTTAAAAGCCCCTTACTCACCCAGAGCCGTAGGCGTCGGGTTCATTTTAGGGCTTGGAACGTAGTGGAAAGCCTAGTGTTAATATATTTAACCTAGTTAGTATAGTTACGGTATCGCTACAGCTTTGAAATTGCTTAGAAAAATAGGGGTTTGGGTTCCGAAAACCACGAATTTTGGTTCCGAAAACCACGAATTTCGGTTCCAGAAACCACGAATTTGGGTTCCGAAAACCACGAATCGCAATAGAGTGCTAAAAGGGTTCCGAAAACCACGAAAAACCACGCAGGGCAGGGGTTCCAGAAACCACGAAAAAAAGGGTTCCCAAAACCACGAATTTGTGATTACATGTATACATGAGCAAACTTAAAGACAGACACCCCCAAAAGGATTTATTCGTTGTTGATCTCGCGGACGTTGCGCCTCGCGATGATATGGCGTCTATGGAACACCCGTTGTTCTCACTGGCAACAAAGCCTGACCAAAGGCACTTGAGCTATGAGACGGACACAACGGCGCTTAAAATCGTTCCGTCTGGTGAAGGTCTGCCGACGATCTTCGATAAAGACATTCTGATTTACTGCATTTCAAAGTTGATAGATGCACAAAACAAAGGCGAAGAAATATCAAACACGGTTCGTTTTACCGCGCATGATATGCTTGTTGCCACCAACCGCAGAACGGACGGCGATAGCTACAAGCGCCTAGAACGTGCTTTTACGCGCCTTGGTGGTACGCTTTACAAAACCAACATTAGGGCAGGGGATCACCTCGAACGCCGTCAATTTTCATTGATCGGTGACGGGTCGGGCTTTGTCTTTAAAGACGATAAGGGAATGCGCCTAGACTATTGCGAGATAGTTTTGAGTGAATGGGTTATGTCGTCCGTGCGCGGTGGTGATGTTCTGGCAATCTCGCCTGAATACTTCAAACTGCGCCGCCCTTTGGAACGCCGTTTGTATGAGATAGCCCGCAAGCATTGCGGCAATCAAAAGAGCTTTGAAATTGGACTAGCGAAGCTACAAGCGAAAACAGGTAGCAACGCGCCCCTTAAAAAGTTTCGCATGAATCTGCGCTCGATCATCAGCGACGACAACACGCCGTTTTATCGGTTTGAGATTGGCGAACGTGACAAGGTGATTATTCGCCCACGTTCTGTGTTGAATGATCTTTCCGCCACGATCCGCTTGCCTGAATGGGCAGAGGAAAAGGCGCGGGACATTGCACGGGAAAAGGGCAGGGACTACCACGCTATGCGTTCGGATTGGTTGGCCTTCGCTCAACAGTCACAAGCAAGCGGCACCGTGTTTGATAACGTGGGCGCGGTGTTTGTTGGATATGCCAAGAAACAGAAAAAACTGAGGTGATTGCTCAGGTAAAAAAATAACAGCTACCAATTTACTTACGAAAAAGTACAAAACAGTACGCTACGATATCATCGATATCTAAGTGACCGCCCCCACTTAATGAAGCGAGAGAACAACATGCCAACGTCATCAAAAACTATCACAGCAAAGCCAATCTCAAGCTTTTTGAACAAAATGCACCATGGAGACTGCATTTCGGTCATGGATCGTATGCCAAATGAGAGTGTGGGTGCCATTGTAACTTCACCTCCATATAACCTGAAAAACAGCACTGGTAATGGCATGAAAGACGGTCGAGGGGGTAAATGGTCGAACGCCGCGTTGATAAACGGATATTCAGATCATGGCGATGCGATGCCACATGACGAATATGTCTCGTGGCAACGAAAGTGCCTAACAAGCATGATGCGCGTATTAAAGGACGATGGTGCTATATTTTATAATCATAAATGGCGCGTTCAAGGTGGATTGCTACAAGATCGCCAAGACATCTTAGAAGGGTTTCCAGTTCGCCAGATAATTATTTGGAAGCGTAACGGTGGGATAAATTTCAACAAAGGATACTTTCTCCCAACATTTGAGGTGATTTACCTAATTGCAAAGAAAAACTTCGCATTGGCACCAAAGGCTAATGCCATGGGCGATGTTTGGGAAATTCCTCAAACACGCGACAACCCGCACCCAGCACCGTTTCCTATCGAACTCGCTGAAAAATGCATTTCTGCAACAACAGCCGAGATAATATTAGACCCGTTCATGGGTTCTGGGACAACAGCATTAGCGGCTATGAACCACGGCCGAGATTGGGTTGGGATGGACGTTTCTAAAACCTACTGTAACATGGCAATGGAGCGTATAAAAAATTATGGATAGTCATGGTAAAGAACATCACACGAAACGACCTTATCAATGAGATAAAGAATGCCATAGATACAAGCCCACATCCTTGTCCATCGAAAGCAGACGGTCGTGCTGGTTTGGTCTTGGAAAACCTTCTTGGGATCGCTGGTGGAAACCATGCACTAGCCGATGCGGTTGGGTTTGAGTTAAAGACCTCTATCACGCCCAGCACACCTGTGACCCTTTTCCACAAAGAACCGCTTCCAAAGGGAAGCACCACAATGATGGTACACAGATTTGGGTGGCCAGCAACTTATTTGAAAAATGGTACAGATTACCCAGTCAAAAGTTTCAGAGCAACAATCTATGGATCTTGGACAAGTAAACACCAACCCGTTCGACTGAACATAGATGCTTCACATCAAAAAGTGTCCATCATGTCTGATGGAATAGAAATAGCGCATTGGGATTCAAACAACCTGATTGCTGCGGCGTCTCAGAAGCTGAAAAATATGATGTTAGTTTTTGCAAACGATAATGGTGATGGTACAGTATCGTTTACCTCGGCAAACCTACTTGAAAATTTCCAACCCTTCGCCTTTTTAACCGCTATTCAGGAGGGCGTCATTGCTATCGAGTGGGACGCGCGTACTAATCCAAATAAGGCATCAGTCAGAAATCATGGCACTAAGTTTCGGATCAAAGAGAGAGACTTGCCTGTAATATACACGCACTCGCTGTTAATTAACTAATCTATCTTGCGAGCATCGATTAAGTTGTTCACAGCTTCCTCAAGCAAAGCCTGAATTGAGCTATCTTCTTGCACGGCAATCGTTTTCAATTGACGTTTAATTTCTGGGGTGAAGTACCCGCCGATAAGGTGCTTACCTTTGCGGCTTGGTGGTGTGTATTTTTCATCTGCACCGCTCATACTTCAAGGCCATTGATTTTCTTCAACATGACTTCGGCGTGGCGTTCAGCTTCTTCTTTTCGGAACACTCCCACCTTGACCCACTTGCCATCGATAAGTGCAAAAAGATTAGTTGATTTGGTAAAAACCTTTAAACCCTGAACAACCATGGACATAAAAGTGAAAGCAATCAAGGCTATGAAGCCTTGCATATAACTCACAAAGAAGAATGCAAAAATCATGTAAAAGAAAAATGCAACGGTAACAAAAATATTGAATTTAATGTTCAGTGTGTTGGTAGTTTGCACACCTTTTGCACTATCTGTGTTCACGAAAAAAGTTTGTTTATCACCCGTAATGTCCTTCATCAAAAACCCCCCTTTTTGAGTGCTTACATGTATACACTTCAAGGGTGCGAAGTCCACGGGGTTTAGCGAGAATAGTAACCCTTGGAGAAGCCGCGCATTTCGTGGGCGTATCCAGTGCGTAACATTTCTCGCCCTATGTCGCGTCCATCAAGAAGATAGCAACGGCCAACTGTGCGCCCGTATTTATCACGGTGCATGATTTGGCAAGTGATGCGCTTACCTTGTGCAATGCGTCTTAGATGATCTGTAGCGGCTTGGTAGTTGCGTTCGCCTTTCTCTGGGGTGTTCACGCCCCATAGGCGCACTTGCGGCTTGTGTGAGGCGATATAAAGGCTATCGCCGTCCACAACGGACCTAACGCGCCCAGATAGCTTTTCTGGGGTAAATGGGGTGTTGATCGTTGTCGCTGTTTTGGCAAACCAAATTGCCGCAAACAAAAGTCCAATAATGATAGTTATGTTAATTACGTTCATTATAACTCCTGTTTCCATGTTTTGCCGCGTGTGCGTTTGGCTCGTTCTTTCGAGCGGTTACGGTTGCGTGTTGTCTTCTTCGCTTTGTCTTCGGCTTCGTCTTTGAAGCGGGATTTTACAGATTGATCGTGCGCGTTCTTCACTTCGGCTTTTTCTTTGAGCTTGGTTGATAGCTTCCGCAAAGACGCGCCGCGCCGCGCTTTCAATGATCCCCACAACGCTTGCAACTTTTGGCGTTCATTTGATTGGTTGGTTTTCAAATCATCGTAACGGGTTGTTTGCGATGCCTTGTAGGAATCAAGTTCGCCTGAACGGTGGCCGTT
>JAULKR010027115.1:0-12502 GCA_032356305.1 Prasiola linearis | reverse complement strand
CCCCCTGAATGCCACATTAATTTAAGCAAAATACCTCTTAAATTATGGACCGGCAGTAGGCGGATTTTAGCATAACAAAGGTACCCATAGAGTCTGCCTTGTCGGTTTGGGATGCGCATGCGTCACGTCCGTGCGACTGTTGCAGGTTATGGGCTCCTCGGTGCACTGTATGGGAACAGACGATCAGGTTTAACGGTTGGTTTCGAACCGACCTTCATCGGGGGAATAAGCCGCTTTGACATCGCAGGCAATGCACATAGATCATGACCTCTTTTCCATGGGCGAAATCCCGAGGATGACGTCTGACCGCGACATCGACCTGATCACCCGTATGGCGGACCGCCTTCAGCCCGGGGCGGTGATCGTGGAGGTCGGCCCATGGCTCGGTGCCGTGAGTGAGGTCCTCTCCCCCAAGGGGCAGCTCTGTGTCATCGATTCTTTCCAGTGGACCAAAGACCACGACAAACGCGTCCCCGGCCTGCTCCAGCCCGGCGAAAGTTTTCTCGATACATACAAAACGCTGATGGACGCCCGCGACTGTCCCGTTGATATCCATGAGGCGACTATCGAGGCGTTTCGCTGGACCGGCGACAGGATTGATCTCTGCGTTATTGACGCCCCCAAGAAGCCCGAGCTCCTGCGCGATACGCTGAATGCGGTGGCGCCCGGGCTGCGCGACGGCGCGTACCTTTTGATCAAGAACGCGAACCATGCGAATTACTTTGAGATGATGGCCTACTTGCAGGCCCTCATCGATCAGGGCGTGTTGTCCATACTCGAAGCCGATGTCGAGGGCAGCTGCAACACGATTGCCTTTGAAGTGCGCCTTGCCGATGAAGACCTGACGGAGGTGCTGGCCACGACCCCGCTGGACCATCCGGCCCGGTGGCGCATGGTCGACGGCGGGCTTGGCGGGCTTGGCCCGTTCCAGCTTGCGCTGATCTGCGAGCTTATCGGAGCGGGCCAATGGACCCAGGCCTATGAGGTCGCGGGCCGCATGCCGTGGAGCCGCCGCATCCTGCGCGACTGGGACCGCCGCGAAGCGCAACTGGCCAATGCCGGCGCTGATCCCGATCAACTGGGCTGGTTTGCGGAGATCATGGGCCTCCAGCATTCCAAGGGCGGGCTGCCCGGTCCGCCCAAATCCATCAGCACGTCCGCCGCCATGGCGCGACGTGCGTTCTGGATCAACAATAGCGACAAACCCTGGCGCGCCCGCGCGTTCCACCCCGATGTGTTTGAGCGCGCCCATCAGTATGGCTACATGAAATGGGCCAATTCGGTGCAGGAACACGTCAAGGGACAGTCGGTTCTCGATGTCGGATGCGGCCCGGGTCTGCACGGATTTGGCTATTTGGCGGCGGGCGCAGACAGCTACCTTGGCCTTGACCCGATCATCAAACTGGAGCGCGACAGGGTCAAGAACCTCTCCGCCGGATCAGCCAAGATGGAATTCGGCTGGACGCCTGCGGACCTGAACGGCATGTTCGAGCCATGGGAGGTGCGCGCCACCGCCATCGAGGATTTGCCCGAGGATCGCGTGTTCGACATCGCGGTGCTCCACAATGTGACAGAGCATCTGCAACAGATCGAAAGTGTGTTCGAGGCCATTGCCCTGCGGCTCAAGCCCGGCGGCAAGATCCTTTACAACCATCACAACTTCTACAGCTGGAACGGGCACCACCTGCCGCCAAAGGTCATCGGCAAGATCGATCTCTCCGACCCTGCGCAGCGCGAGATGATCGATTGGGGGCACGTCGATTACGACCCTAGCCCCGAGCATTACATCGCCAGGGGTCTGAACCGGATCCGGCTCGATGAACTCGTTGTGTTGACCGAACGCCTGTTCGACATCACCGACCCAACGAGCTTGTGGGCGGGCAGGAACCTGTACGAACTATATCAGGAAGCCTATACGCCCTGGGAATGGCACGAAGAAATATTCAAATACTCCGCTGAGTTGGGCATGACCGCATTTTCCAGCCCGTTTGACGAATCCGCCGTTGATTTTTTGGAAGGGCTAGATGTGCCCGCCTACAAGATCGCCTCTTTTGAAAGTAATCATCACCCGTTATTACGCAAGGTAGCCGCAACGGGCAAGCCGGTCATCATCAGTAGTGGCACCTCTACGCTCGACGAGATCTACGAAAGTGTTCGCATCCTCCGGGAGGGAGGAGCCGGTGAGATATGTGTGCTCAAATGTACCTCGACTTACCCCGCGACGGCGGAAAATACCAACCTGCGGACCATCCCGGTTTTCCAGTCCGTATTCCCGGACTGCGTAGTCGGATTGAGCGACCACACCATGGGCATCGGAGTCGCCGTAGCCGCCGTTGCGATGGGCGCCTCCATCGTGGAGAAGCACTTCACGTTAAGGCGGGCGGACGGGGGCGTCGACAGTGATTTCAGCCTTGAGCCGGCGGAGTTAAGCGCGCTGGTAACCGAAACCCACCGCGCCTGGCAAGCCATGGGGGGCGTTCAACTCGACACCCAAAAGGCGGAGGAAAAAAGCCGGCAGTTCCGTCGGTCCATTTACGTAGTAGCCGACATTGAAGCGGGAGACCGTTTCACGGAAGAGAATCTCAGAATTATCCGCCCGGGCGACGGCCTGGAGCCTTCTTACCTGCCCAAAATACTGGGGTCGGTATCGCCAAGCTCCTTTAAACGCGGGCAACCGCTTTCGCTGGAGGGTTTGATGGGCCCGGGCGGGAAATAGGACGGATCGCCCTCGCGCCCTCTTTATCCATGCCCTAAATTTTTCGGTAAGTAAACCTAAGGAATGTCATCAACTCCCCCCTATCTCTCCGTAGTCGTGGTCACCTACAACCACGCCGATTACATCCGCCAGACGCTGGATAGTATTCTGGCCCAGGAGGTGGACTTCCCCTACGAGATCATAATCGGGGAAGACGCGAGCAGTGACGGGACGCGAGAAATTTGCCAGACCTACGCGGCGCGGCATCCGGATAAAATAAGGTTGCTCCTTCAGCGCCGGGAGGATAACATCAAAATTCTCGGTAAACCCACCGGGCGTTTCAACCTGGTAGAGTGCCTCCGGAACTGCCGGGGTAAGTACGTAGCCTACTGCGAGGGTGACGATAGCTGGACGGACGTCAACAAGCTGTCGCTCCAGGTAGCGGAATTTCACCGGGACCCCGATCTGGCGCTGTGTTTCCACCGGGTGCACCACCAGTACCCCGGCGGCGAACCTTTCGCGGACGTTAACGGGGGCGAGGAGCGGCGATCGTTTACCTTTTCCGACCAACTGCAGTGGGGGCAGGGCGTGACCCTTTCCGCCATGTTCCGGCGCGATTGCCTCGACCCGGACGAGTACCTGCGTATCGCCATGCAATCTTCCACGGGAGACTGGCCGCTGTTCACTTTGATCATGTTACACGGAACGGGCGTCTACCTCCCGCGCAGCATGGGGCTGCGGAATATCCTGCCGACCGGAGCTACCGCCCAGCGTCTGACTCACGAAGCTTTGCTGTTGAACCGGCGAAGCGTACTCGCTCACCTGCTGGACATCGTGACAGACGAGCGAAAGATTATGGTGCAACAGTTATTACAACGTGTTTTCGTAGCGGAAGCCGTCTATAAAATTCGCCAGGCCAAATTGCGGGAGGGGCACGAATGGTTGGGCCGGGCGCGGCAGGTGGGGGAGCGGATACCACGGGGCGCCACCCCATTACCCTGGGTCGGCCCCTGGCGTTTCGAGCGTAAACTGTACTGGCCGCTCGTCAGGCCCTTTCTTCAATTTACCGGTAGGAATTGAAATAGTGGCCGGCCAAGATTCTCCGGCACTAAATCTCCGAAAGGTCACTAGAGTAGTAACCTAGTTGATTACCTAATGCTACACGTTGGATATTACCTTGGTAACGCGCACGCTGCGTCCGCCCCAAAATTAGAATGCTCATATTTGCAAGATGATTCCCGTAACCAAGCCATTCTTGCCCGAACGCGCCGCCTACGACAGGCTGCTCGATGGCGTGTTCGAACGAAATTGGCTGACGAATAACGGCCCCGTGGTCAACCGGCTCGAGCGGGAGTTAGCGGAGTACCTCGGGACGCCAAATCTAAGTTTCGTGACCAACGGGACCATTGCCATTCAACTCGTAATTAAAGCCTTCGGGTTGAAGGGCTCGGTGATCACGACCCCCTTTTCCTACGTCGCTACTACGTCGAGCCTATCCTGGGAGGGCGTCGAGGTCATATTTGCGGACATTGACGCGGACACCTTGAACATCTCGCCCGCCGAGATAGAACGGGTCATCCGCCCGGATACCGTGGCTATCCTGGCCACTCACTGCTTTGGCAACGCCTGCGATATTGCGGCGATTGAAGAAATAGCGGCAAAGCACGATCTCCGGGTCATCTACGACGCGGCGCACTGCTTCGGGACGACCTATCAGGGCAAGAGCATATTCGCCTACGGTGATGCGGCCACGACTAGTTTCCACGCCACGAAGCTTTTCCATACCGTGGAGGGGGGCGCGGTTTTCGTGCGGAACGCCGAACACTTACAAGCCGTCAACTTCGCCAAGAATTTCGGCCACAACGGTCCGGAAACTTTCACCGGCGTTGGCATCAACGGCAAAAACTCTGAATTTCACGCGGCTATGGGCCTGGCCGTCCTGCCCAGGATGGCGGAAGTCCTGGACCGCAGGCGAGAGCAGTGTGAGCGATACGACAGATTATTTGAGGGCGCGCACCTCCGGCGGCCAACAATCACCGAGGGTTGTGGCTTTAACCACGCTTATTACGCGACCATATTTCCTTCCGAAACGCTACTGATGGAGGTGATGACGGCGTTGCGGGCGGCGGACATCCACCCGAGGCGTTATTTCTATCCGAGTTTGTCATCGTTGGACTACGTTACCAGGCAAGCGACGCCGATCTGTGACGACATTAGTTCACGAATACTGTGCTTGCCGCTTTATCACGATCTTACGAAAGAGGACCAAGCGCGCATTGCTAAGTGTATACTGACTACGATTCAATGAGTAGAATTGATAATCACACGTTGATCCTTCTTTTCGGGGGGTACAATCAGCGGGCCGTGGTCGCTTTCGCCCGTACGCTGCGCCTGCACGGCTTACCTTATGCGATTGTTGCAAGAAATGCCGACGATCCATTGCTAAAGACTGAATTAGCTACGGATAAGGACTTTGTCAGGACCTCCGCTGCGCTGAGCCCGGGTGCGCTACGAGTAATATTTCGGCATTTTCGGCAGAATACTGACTTTTCCCGCTTTTGGGTTGCTCCATCGACGGAGTTTCTTAATCGCCGCTTGTTAGAAGAACGTGACTACCTGGAGCAGGAAAAGTGCATTCTGCCACTAGTCGATCAGCAGCTCTATTCCAGGGTATCCGATAAGAAATCTTTCGGCGACCTCTGCCGGGCCGCCGGTATTCGCGTGCCGGAAGAGAGTGATACGCCGCTATCAGGTGCTTTCCCAATAGTAGCTAAGCCAAGAACCTACGCGGGAGCGAACGGGGGTATTTACACGCCCGTAATTATTTCCACTGAAGATGGGCTTCGGGAATTTGAGCGAAACCACCGCCGGGAAGACTTTTACTTTCAGGAATTCGTCGAGGGTAGGAGTTTCTATTTGTTGTACTACCGCTACCGAAATGGTAAGCTGATCAAGCTCTCCCAGGAGAACCTCGTCCAACGGAAGGGCGGCAAGAATATGGTCGCGGCTCGGCTGAGCGACGTTCACCAGAGCGACTGGAGTAATAAATATGAAAACCTGCTTGCCGAATTGGGCTTCCACGGTCTGGTGATGATCGAGGTGAAGATTGATGGGAAGAAGTCCTACATGATCGAGGCCAATCCGAGGCTCTGGGGGCCCAGCCAGCTCTTCGTAGATGCGGGGACCAACCTTTTCGAGCATTTGTTGATGGACTACGGATTATTACCATCCACCCTTCTCACCGCACCAGCGTCAGCGCCCGAATCAACTCGATACGCCTGGATGGCAGGCTACTGGAACGACCGGGGCCATGACTTTTACGGTACTACGAAGGAGGATTTTGAGGCCGACCTAGCGGCCTGGGTAGCCGCCGACGTATATTGCCGGGCGGATACCCTAGCCATATTTAAAAGTGAATTATATGACTTCGACTGATGAATTGCTGAGCCTTTACGCTAACACGAGCAAACACTCTAATTATCAAATTCTCGCTAAACGCGTCCGCGCCGCGCTGGGTGACGCGGTGATTGACGTGAAGTCCCGCTACGAAGAAGAACGCCTTAACTACATGTTGAGCCAGGTCAACGTCGCTGGTAAATCGGTGCTTGATATTGGTGGCAACAGCGGTTTTTTCAGCTTTGAGTTGCTCGACGCCGGCGCCGGTTCGGTGCATCACGTTGAAGGGAATGCCGAGCACTCCAATTTTGTAAAAGTGGCGGCCGAAGCGCTTGCGGAGCAGCGCCTCGAGGCAACGAACGAATACTTCTCATTCGACGGCCGGCACGAGCGCCAGTATGATATCGTCCTACTGCTCAATGTCCTGCACCACCTTGGCGACGATTACGATAGTGCGGAAATAGGAATGGAAAAGGCAAAAACAAAGATGTTGGAGCAACTGAACGGCATGCGTTCGGTCACCGACACCCTCATTTTTCAGATGGGGTACTGCTGGAAAGGCAATCGTAATAAACTGCTTTTTGAGCGGGGGACGAAGCGCGAGATGATCGATTTTATTACGGAGGGAACGCGCGGTCACTGGAAAGTTGAAGCGGTCGGAATCCCTGTCTACACATCTTCCGAAGCAATTACTTATCAGCCGCCTTCGAGTGAAAATCTGGAACGCGATGATGCGATGGGGGAATTCCTGAATCGCCCCCTTTTCATTCTCAGGGCGTAGTGGGGGTAATACAGCGGCAAACGCTAAAAAACAACGTGCTCAGTTACCTCGCGGTAGGGGTGGGCGCGGTCGCTCAGATTGCTATTTTCCCCCTCGATCGGGATACGGCGGGGTTAGCGCAGGCGATTGCGCGCTGGGCGATGTTGCTGATGCCCTACCTGGTTTTGGGCACGGCGGCCGTAATGATCCGCTACCTGCCCTACCTAGAAGGGGAAAAAGAAGAGGCTGCCGGTCGGCTCCTGCTGCGCGGGCTGTTGACCGTCTCCATTGCGGCTAGCGTGTTAGTAGCCCTCAACCTCCTTGTTGGGGAGGAAATCGCTACGTGGGTTTTTTCTAAGGGGTACGACGAGGATGGCTTGCTCCAGGATTACCGCTGGCCAATCATTCTCGTGACTGCGGCGCTCGCTTACGCCGGAATCATTACGACGCACCTGGTCAATTTTCAGCGCATTGCCATTCCGGTCATCTTCAACAATCTTTTACTGAAGATCGGTTTGCCGTTACTGTTCCTCGGCGTTGTCTACGGATTTTTCGGGGTAAACACATTCGTGGCGGGCTACACGGGCCTATTCTGGCTGTCGGTTGTTTGCCTCGTCATCTATGCGCTCGCCCTTCGAACGGTAAAGCTGTCTGGGAGGCCGCTTGGGCTCGATAAGGAGAAAATGCGGCAATTATACAGCGTCGCGGGCTTCAGTATTTTAGGGTCGGTCGGCTCGGAACTATCCAGTAGTCTTGATATCATCAGTATTGGAGGCGCCTTAGGTTTTGAGGAGGTGACGGTTTACGCTTTCTCCGCCTTTGCCGTCTCCGTGATGTCGATACCGACCCGGGCGGTCAGCAACATCTCCGCACCGATCGTCTCCGCCGCCTGGAAAGCGGGAGATATTGACTTACTGGGTAAATTGTACCGGGAAACCGCTTCGGTATTATACGTGGCCGGGGGCTATATTCTAACGGGATTATTGGTCTGCTTGCCCTATCTCTACGGCCTGATGAAGGATGGGGAGGTCTACGCAATGGGGTATTCCGTCGCCATCTTTCTCGGTCTTTCGCGCATCTTCGATTGTCTGACGAGTATAAATGGCACGCTCATCAGCTACACGGATTATTACCGTTGGAATCTGGTCTTCACCACTATAATGGGCGGGTTAAACCTGGCATTGAACTACCTCTTTCTCAGTGTACTGGGCATGGGCCTGGCGGGCCCCGCTCTGGCGACGACCATTGCGCTGGCCGTCTTCAACGTAAGTAAGTATTTACTCATCCGCCGTAAGCTGGGCATTTCACCCTGGTCGCCATCGCTGGCCTGGACGACGCTGGCGCTGCCCCTAATCGGTTTAGTTAGCTATGCGTTACCGCTGCCCCAAGGGGTTATTTTGAATATATTGATTCGTGGAGCCCTGATTACCGCCCTCCTGTTCTTGTACATCAGGTACACGAGCGCGGTGCCCGTGGCGCGGCGCGCGTTGGTTGCCGGATACGCCAGTATTTTTGGCAAAAATGGGGATGCCTAAAAAGCAACTATCCCACCCGCGTATCTCTTTCCCGTTCGCACGAACCTCCAAAACGATTTCCGCATGTTGGAAGCTTTAGCCGAATCCCCCCTCCTTCTCCTCTTTACCGTCATTGCCATCGGCTACGGCGTTGGTGAAATCCGCATCAGGGGCTTCAAACTCGGCGTTGCCGCCGTGCTTTTCGTCGGCCTCGGCTTCGGGGCCATGAGCCCGGAATTATCGGTACCGCAATTCATCATTTTTCTGGGGCTGTCGATCTTCGTCTATACCGTCGGCCTCAGTTCGGCGCCGGCTTTCTTTGCCAGTTTCCGGCGGCACGGTCTTAAGGATGTCTACTTTGCTACGTTTACCGTCGCCTTATCGGGCGTTTTGGCCTACGGGATAGGTTGGTGGTTTGATTTCGATGCGGCCCTGACGGGTGGCTTATACGCCGGGGCCAGCACGAATACGCCTGCCCTGGCGGGCCTGCTGGATGCCATTCAACAAGCCTACGGCGCTGACGCAGGTGCGGCGCAAGGGGCGAGCGAACAGGCGGTGGTCGGGTATTCATTGGCGTACCCCATGGGCGTGATCGGCGTAATGTTGGGGATCGTTCTACTGCAAAAACTTTTCCGGATCGACTACCTTCAGGAGGCAAAGGAACTCGCCCACCTGTACCCACTTGGCGATAAGCTTACCAGCCGCACTTATGATGTCGAGCACCCGGATATCGTAAATCGTAGTCTCCGGGATTTTCGGCAAGATCACACCTTAAACGTCGCTTTCGGCCGCATTCTCCACGATGGCCGGACGTCACTCACGAATTGGGATACCATCCCTGATTTCGGTGATAAGATCGTGCTGGTGGGTACTGATGATGCGATCCGGGATGCCGCCCGGTTCGTCGGTCCCCCCGCCACCGAGCAGTTGACGTATGACCGTACGGTCTTCGACGTCCGCCGCCTGTTCATCTCGAACGAAGCCATCGCCGGTAAGACGATCGCCAGCCTTAATCTGGAGGAGAAATTTAACCTGCTCATCACCCGCGTTCAACGGGGAGATATGGACCTGCTCGCTTCCGGAGATACTACCCTGGAACTGGGAGATCGAATTTTGCTGGTCGCCCACCGTGATGATCTGCCGGCGCTATTTAAGGTGTTTGGAAACAGCTACGAGGCGCTCTCAAAAGTGAATCTGCTCAGTTTTGGCCTCGGTATTGCCCTCGGTCTGCTGTTGGGCATGATCAGTATTACCCTGCCGGGCGGTTACACTTTTAGTCTGGGATTCGCCGGCGGTCCGTTGATCGTAGCTCTTATTCTCGGCCAATTACGCCGCACTGGGCCGATTGTCTGGACGTTGCCCTATAGCGCCAACCTGACCCTGCGGCAGGTCGGGCTCATTTTTCTGTTGGCGGGTATTGGTATTCGTTCCGGGCAAACGTTCGGCCTGACGTTACGGACGGAACTTGGCTACCAGCTCTTCCTGGCCGGCGGCGTGATCGCCATCCTCAGCACCCTGACTACCCTGGCGGTCGGCTACAAAGTGCTTCGTATTCCCTTCAGCTTTCTGGGGGGTATGGTCGGCAGCCAACCCGCCGTGCTGGATTTTGCCGTCGAGCAGGCCGGGAATAAATACCCTACGATCGGGTACACCCGCTTGTTGCCGATGGTATTGATCGGAAAGATTCTCGCCGTGCAGGTGCTGTATAATCTCTTGAGATAGTGCTCATCAACGCTGAACGCCGAATTTCCGTGTTACCGATTGCTGCCCATTGGAGATGAGTAGGTAGTAGATGCCCGTTGGGAGCCGGGAGACATTGAAAGACAGTTCCGTAGCGTATCTGCGTAAAGACTTTGTCTGTATGCTTTTCCCGCTCATGTCAATTACCTGAAAGCTGAGTGGTAGAGCGTAACCCTGCGTTAATCGCGCATGAAGGCGCCTAGCCACTGGGTTGGGAAATATTGCCAGATCGAGCGAGAAGGGCACGTCATCGCCCACGCTCACGAAACCGCTTAAATTCGTAGCGCCAAAACTAGGCGTCATTTCCTGGAAGGCACCGGTACCATTCGGGAAACGCCCAAAAGATACATCCGTAGCTTGATCGCCAAATGTGACCTCGTCTATCAATTCGCCGTTGGTATCGACTAGTAAAAGATCTTCGCCGCTAGCTGAAATCTTAAAATCCGCGTGCAGACCTGGTTGGTCCAAATCCTCATCCGCCCAAATAGTAAGATAAGCATCGGGGTCAATCACTGTATTGTTTGGGAACGCCCATTTTGTGGGCTCGTTCACATCGTCCGACATAGAGAATCCGGATAGGATGATAGGATCTGATGAATTATTATACAATTCAATCCAATCATCGAACTCTCCGTCTGAATCAGCGACCGTGGTATCATTGGAGGCCATGAATTCGTTGATGACCAGGTTTCCGGCGAAGGGGCTTTGCGAACGTCCTATTTTGTAGATATACACATCGTGCTCCGCGCCCGGTGGCTCGAACGTTACCGTACCGGCGTTATCGGCGGAAACCGCCTCTATATAATACCGGCCGTAAGTACCCGCTTTTTCGCCGGAAGGGAGAATATCACCGCCGTAACAGCCATCTCTGACCGCGCCGTCACCGTGTCGGCCATCATCATACATTTCAACTTTGCTGAAGCGACCGGCCAGCCCCGTAGCATGGTGAAGATTGATCGCCCCTATCCCTATACTGCCGCTAATGGTAGCGGTTACCGATATGGTGTCATTCCTAAGTGGGGTTTGCCACCTACTGCCGTTTACTGAATAGGAGACATCTGTAATTGTAAGGGGGGTGGCGCCCGCGATTTCCGGGTGGCTCAACAGATCATTTCTCCGCGTGGAGAGCACTTCTTTTAGCTCGGTAACATCATCCAGGAATTCAGCATACGTAAAAAATTTCTTTGGGTCGTCCTGTATCAACTGGTCAATAGAGGCTACCCAGGCGTCAATTTTTGGGTTGGCGTAGTCCGGGTTAAAGTAATTCTCCAGGATGTACCGGTAATGAGCCAGGTAACGTTGGCGAATGGAGGGGACGCGCAACATACGGTTCACCAATGGCCAGGTACGGTCGTTGATTCTAACGAAAAGGTCGAAGTTTTCGGAGCGGGGCATCAGGATTCCGTTGCCATCGTATTCGATGGGGATGATCCTGCCGCTCTCCGGCTCATAGTAAATGTAATAATCCGAACCACCCTTATTGATGTAACCGTCCAGGTCCGCAAATACATTTTCGTGGGCTAAGAACCAACAGGCCTTGTCGATGTCCATCACTTTTTCAAGTTCGGATTCCAGCTCATCTGGGAACGTTGTATTCAACGCAACACAAGCCGCTATGAGATCAGACCAGGGGTCTTCCTGCTCGGTGCGTTTCAGGGTATAATCCCGGTTATAGTCCGTACTGTCGGGGCCATTGTAGTTCAGCGTCGATCGTCTGCGGCCAAAAGGGCCCGCCCCGGGGGAGCCGCCGTCGATATTTTTTGCCCGCCAAAGGGTGCCGTCGTTACTCAGGTACCACTGCCGTAGGTAATTTGAGTTTAACTGTTGGACGTTGTTGTAAGGTCCCCAATTTTCTCCATTTATTTCCAGCGTAGCAAAGTTGGCCTTGAGGCTGGTGTAGTAATTATGTCCGATATTATTGTAGACAACCTCTCTAATGGTAGTCGTGTCTTCCCAGGCATTGACGAGATTCAGCGTATTGTAGCCGCCGACATTTTGCTCGTCAATCACATAATCGAGTTTGATGTTGAATGACTTTTTCTCCGTAGGGTTATCGATATAGGAGGAGAAACCGCGGAAGTGTACGCCAACACTATCGTACCTAGTGCCGTCCACCCAGCAGGTCGCTAATATATCTGATCGGGTAGGGTAGTTCTCTTCAAGTAGTTCCCACCAGTTGGCTTGGGCAAATTCAAGTCGGACTCCACGTATTTCGTTTTGAGCAAAAAAGCCATCATCATTCTCACCACCAGAGAGCAACATTCGACCATCATCGGAGATCGACCAGGATTCCGGAAGTTGTTGGGCGCCCAGCGCCACTGAAAAGGTAAAGAGGAGCCCGATTAGCGAGCGTAAGACAAGGGATTTCAAGTGGTAGTTTATTTCAAAACAGGTAAC
>JAULKR010027004.1:0-12505 GCA_032356305.1 Prasiola linearis | reverse complement strand
TCGGATCACGGTTTCGTTTCCCGACGGGGAGACGTTTCCGGCCTCACTCGTCGGCGCGGATCAGGCGACCGATCTGGCTGTCGTCCGCATCGACGCGGGACGTGACGTTCCGTATCTGGAGTGGAGTCAGGCCGGAGCGCCGGTCGTCGGCGAGTGGGCGATTGCGCTAGGAAACCCCTTCGGCCTCTTCGAGGCAACCGAACCCAGCGTCACCGTTGGGGTCGTCAGCGCGACGCGCCGCGATCTGGATTCACAGGGCCAGGGCCGATTGTACCGCGACATGATCCAGACCGACGCCGCTATCAACCAGGGCAACAGTGGCGGCCCGCTTCTCGACGCCCTGGGCGAGGTGATGGGCGTCAACACGGCGATCTACTCACGGACGGGCGGAAGCGTCGGCATCGGGTTCGCCGTGCCCGCCCAGCGCGCGCGCGCCATCGTCGAGGAATTGGTCCAGAGCGGCTCCATCGACCGCAGTTACTACACTGGCCTGGGCGTCGTCGATCTGGACGCGCGCATCGCCCGCGCCTTGGAGACGAGCCAGACACAGGGCGCCTTCGTCCGCTCCGTCGACCAGCGTTCACCCGCCCAGGCTGCCGGAGTCGAACCGTACGACATCCTCGTCGGCATCTCGGGTGAGCCGGTCACGAGCGCTACCGATTACGTCGCCCGTATCTACGACTTCCGCCCCGGCGACAAGGTCACGCTCGACGTGGAGCGCGGCGGACGCCCACAACGACTCACGTTGCAAATCGGGCGGGCGCAGCGGTGATCATGAGGCGAGGAAGTATCAGAAGAGTCATGCGCTGCCACGGTTGACGGCTGCGCCAGTCCGTCTTCGTAAAGCCCCTCACAACCCTGTCTGGTGTCAGAGACTGTTTGGCGAAAGCTGCGGGACTGCTTACGAAGCGTCGCTTTGAAATCCGCCGGTTCGGTACAGTCGGCGGTGTGCGTAGCCGTGAGCGTGCGGTGGGCGAATGAGAGGGGAGGCGAGCGTCGTGTCGGCGCCGGAGAGAGCGGTGGCGAGTGCGCGTTCCAGTGCGTGGACACGTTGAATGGCCTGTGCGCGCGTAAGGTGTGTGGCCACTTCGAGAGCGAAAGCGAGGCCTACCGTAATCGTGCCCCAGCCGGTCATCGGCCACGTGAGGGCGAGACCAGCCAGGATGAGTACGGTTGGATCGAAGCGTGTGGGACGCAAGGTGCCGAACTGCTGCTGAGCCAGCAGAGCGACCCGTCGTTCCCAGATGGCGCTGCGCAACGCGCCGGGCGTCGGCAGGGCGCGGACGCGGCGAACGGTGTCGACGACGAGGCTTTTCGACCACAGATTCGTGTCAGGCCCCAGGCAGAGGGCGAGGGCGTCGTCGGTAAATCCCTGCCGGGCCAGCCGAGCCTCCAGTCTGGCCGCGCGCACGCGAACGAGGGTGTGCGGAAGCCACGCCAGTGCCGCCAATGCGTAGGCTGCTGCTATCAAGCCGGGAACGACGGTCAAGTCCACGCGCAGGCTCGGGAGCACGAGCAGCACGACGGCGAGCAGCGCACCTGCTATGGCTCTAGCCAGCACCAATCCGAGTAGCCGGTCGAGCACGCGGCGCACGCGAATCAGCGGAGTCAGGATCAGCCAGAGCACAGGGGGAAGGGCGGCGCTACTTTACGGGGCAGTCTCTCAAAGTACGACGCCCGATGTCTCCTCCTTTTCGATCCATCCCTCTGTTTTCGATAGGTCTGGCCCTGCTCCTCGCCACCATCGCCGTTGGGTGCTCCGGCTCGTCCGACGGCGACTCAGGTCCCCGCAGTGTGCCGGGGTTTCCGGTGTGGAACGCGCAGTCGGTGCAGACGGACCTGTCGAGGCTCAACCAGATCGGGCGCAATCGAGTGCCTGGAACGACGGCGCATCGCCTCGCTCACCTCTACCTCTCGGATCGCCTGCACGACATCGGCATCCAGCCCGCCCAGCCCAATTACGTCCAGCCGTGGGGGTTGCCGCCCGATACGTCGCTCAACCTGATCGGCTTCCTCGCCGGAGACGACCCGACTCTTCGGGATACGGCCGTCGTGCTGATCGCTCCATTCGATGCGGGCGTGGGTGGGCGCAACGTATCGACGGTCGTAGCGCTCGAACTGATGCGGACGTTGTCCCAGACGACGCGCTTCTACCGCTATCCGACGCGGACCGTCGTCATTGCGTTTGTCGATGGCGAAGAGGGCATGCAGGCGTACTTCCGCAACCCGGCGTGGCCGATGAACGCGACGGATGTCGTCGTTCGTCTGGGGGGCACCGCGTCCAGCCGACCGCGTGCGTTGGGGCCGCTGACGGCGTGGCAATCGCTCATCCCGGATGCCTCACTTCCGCCCGATTCGGCTGCGGCCCGTCTACTCGATCGTACGCATCGGCTGCTGCTGCCGTATCTCGCGGCTCCGCTTGCGCCATCGCCAGTAGCTGTCGAATAGCGGTAGCCCGCTGTTGCAGGTCGACTACCACGTCCCTGTCCGATCTCAGGCTGCTTGCGGTTCGTCCAGCAGGTCGCGTACCAGATAGGCGTGCGCGCGCAGCGTCTCGAAGCCCAGCCGCTCGATTGCTTCGGCGATGGGTACCCACTCGACGCGTTCGATGTCCTCTTCGGCCTGCGGTTTAAACCCGGTCTGCGCCGTTTTCATCCGAAACCAGTACGTCGTCTTGACGGCGTAGCGCTTGGTCAGCGGATAGCCGTGCAGCGTCGATCCGAGCGAGCGGACGACGCGCAGGCGTTTGATGCCCACTTCCTCGCACACCTCTCGCTTGGCACACGCCCGAATCGTCTCCTTTCCGTCCAGCTTACCCTTGGGCAGATCCCACACGCCGCGTCGAAAGATGAGCAGCACGTCCGTTCCGGCATCGCCCTGACGGACGACGTATCCGCCCGCAGCGACGACGGACTTGGGCGAGCGGTATCCGTCCGTTCCGGGTCGTCCGTTGAGGATGGCGTGATTGGGGACGGCGTCGGCGAGCAGGCCGATCGGTGTCGCGTGTAGCCCGGTGAGTTGGGTCGTATCGACGATGGCAACGCGTTCGCACAACGCGAGAGCGGCGTCGAGCGTCGGCAGCAGAGGGGCGTCTGGTGCCAGATCGGGTTGGAAGAGGAGCACGAGCGAGAGAGTGGATCGGCCTAAACCTACGACGGGACCGAGAGGCAATCCCTAGGTCCCGTCGTGCGATTTTGGCTAGTCCGCGTCGCGTGTCGCTGCGGACTGAGGATGGGTCAGTCCGACGTGCGCTTGATCGTGCAGCCGATGGAGCGTGTGACTTGGGGCGCAGGCGCGTCTCCCTGCGCGACGGCCTCCATCGCTTCCATCAGGAACGGCTGCTTTACCTTGCTCGCGTCGCGCGCGTTGTCGTCGATGGCGCCCCGGTAGACGAGTTTTTTGTCGCCGTCGAACAAGAACACCTCGGGCGTACGCGTCGCGCCGAAGGCATCGGCGATAGCAGTACCAGCGTCCTGCACGTAGGGAACGGTGTAGCCGTGCTCCCTCGCGTGAGCGCGCATGGCGGCGGGGGAGTCGTCGTCGTTGCGGAAGGCGAGGTTACTGTTGACGATGATCGTGCCAATGCCCTGGGCTGCTGCACGAGCGGCGAGCGGGGCGAAGCGATCTTGCCATGCGAGAACGAACGGGCACGTGTTGGCGCCGAAGATGACGAGTAATCCGCCCTCTCCGGTCAGTCCTCCGAGCGTGTATTCGGCTCCATCGGTCCCGACCAGCTTCGTCGCGGCCTGGGGAAGAGTGCTGCCGATGGCGAGTGGCGTCTGTTGGTCAACGTGCGACGGCGCAAACGCGGTCAACACAAAAGCGGCTGCGAGGAGCAGCGGGAAGGAGCGTCGCATGGAAAAAGCGGTTGGTTGGGTGCGAAACGTGATCAATGCGCGTTGAGATTCCGACACCGTCTCATCGGTTACGCTGCCGTCGATCTTGGCGGTAGAACATTGCGCATCGCCATTTGGTAAACGCGCTCACCTCACTTTGCGTATTTCCGCTTTTATGTCTGTCTCCATCGCCCACCTGCACGACCTCGCTGTTCTCTATCTCGGACTGGCGTATGGCGCCGACGCCGACCTAGACAGCGCCGAGATGCAAGAGATCGTCGCCCGCCTCTACAAGTGGCAGCCCAATCGCGATCCGGCGATGCTCCAGCACGTGCTGCGCGAGGCGTCGATGACGTACTTCAACAACCCGTCGCGCGAGCGCCTCGAGACGATCATCGACACGCTGGGAAAAGCGCTCGACACCGACACCCGCTCGACGATCCTCGACGACTTGGTCGGTATCGCCGAAGCGGACGGTCAGGTCGTGGATCTCGAACGCGACTACATCGCCCACCTGCGCAGGGCGTGGACAGAAGAGGCAGCCTGAACCGTCAGTCTGCTGCAAGCACGTCGACAGCTTCGACGCGCGCCCCGTCTGCTCGGAAGACGAACGGCTGCGAATGACGTACTCCAGCCGCATCAGTGTAGGACAACTCGAACGGCACGTCGCGCGGTCGCTTGGGCAACTCTAAGTCGACGCGACCGGAGCCTCCAGTCGCGATTCGCTCGGAGAGTTGCATCGAACCTCTTGCGTCTTCCAGAGCGACGGAGGTAACGCCTGCGCCCTCGTTGACGAATAGAGCCGTGACGCCCTTGGCACTCGGGGCGGTGCCGACGAAGCGGAAAACGGGTTCGAGCGAAAGGTCCGGCAGATTGGTGCGGCGCCTGGCGAGTAGATCTGCCGTCGCGCGGTCGACTCGGGATTCGTAGTCCATTCCGAGTGCACGCTTGATCGGAGACCAGATGACCTGAAGCACGTAGATCGAGCCGACTAGGTCGGAGAGCCAGCGAAGTAGGGAGGTCATAGAACGCGTATCGGGATAGAAGTCGGCGCTTGAACCTACAACAAGCGGGCCGCCACATCAGTGCAACGGCCCGCTCTGGTCGAGTGTCGATTTCAGGGTTTGAGGACGACCTTGATGCAGTCGTCTTTCTTGTCGCGGAACGTGTCGTACATCTTGGGAGCATCGTCGAGCGATGCGGTGTGCGTGATCACAAAGGACGGGTCGATGTCGCCATTGATGATCTTTTGCATCAGTGGGTCGAGGTAGCGCTGGACGTGCGTTTGGCCCATTTTGAACGTCAGCCCTTTGTTCATCGCCGCGCCGAAGGGGATGGTGACGGCGGCGGCATAGACGCCGGGGACCGAGATCGTGCCTCCCTTGCGGCAGGATTTGATCGCCTGCTGGAGCACGTACGGATGATCCGACTGCATGTGGATGGCGGCTTTGGCTTTGTCGACGAGCGCTTTGGCGTCGTTGGCCGCGTGGCTCTCGGCTCCTACCGCGTCGATGCAGCGGTCCGGGCCGCGCCCGCCGGTCATTTCCATCAGCGTCTCGTACACGTCGACATCGTCATCGGAGAAGTCGATGGTTTCGGCGCGTCCGTGCGTTTTGGCCATCGCGAGGCGTTCGGCCACCTGGTCGATGGCGATGACGCGCCCGGCGCCCATCATCCACGCGCTCTGAATCGCAAACTGGCCGACCGGCCCGCAGCCCCAGACGGCGACCGTATCGCCCGGCTCGATTTCGGCGTTCTCGGCGGCCATGTAGCCCGTCGGGAAAATATCGGAGAGGAAGAGCGCTTGCTCGTCTGTCAGGGCGTCAGGCACTTTGATCGGGCCGACATCGGCGTAGGGTACGCGCAGCAATTCGGCCTGTCCGCCCGGAATACCGCCGAGCAGGTGCGAGTAGCCGTAGACGCCAGCGGGCGAGTGGCCCATCTGCTTCCGAGCGTTTTCCGGTTTGGGGTTGGACTCGTCGCACAGCGAGAACATCGTTTTCTCGCAGAACCAGCAGTGCCCACACGAGATCGTGAATGGGACGACGACGCGGTCGCCCTTTTTCAAGTTGGTCACTCCCGATCCGACTTCCTCGACGATGCCCATCGGTTCGTGACCGATGATGTCGCCCTCCTTCATCATCGGGACGAAGCCGTCATACAGATGGAGGTCCGATCCACAGATGGCGGTCGACGTGATGCGGATGATGGCATCGCGCGCATCTTGGATTTCGGGATCGGGATGAGTGTCGACGCGAACGTCGCCTTGTCCGTGCCAGGTGAGGGCTTTCATGGGGGCGAGGAGTTGATGAGTGGAAGTTTGCTCACCGAATCTCGCGTTCTACCGTTCCCATCGGTTGTTACGCACCTGCCTTCATCCCCAGTTCGTTTCTGCCTCTTCCAATTGGCGTAGCGAACTCCTGCCTCTTTCGCTTTGGGGCTGGCACCTTATGTAGGCCAGCCCCTTCGCTTTTTAGGTACGGTAGCTGAAAAGGTGATCCGCCGCGCATCTTGGCGACTGGCCTACTAAAACGCCATCCGTGCGCCGAATACCCACCATCGGCCCGGCATTGGTGCGAACAGGTCGGCGTAGTCCTCGTCGAGCAGGTTGCGGACTTCAACCATGAGACGTGCATCCACGCCATTTAGCGGAAGAGCAAAAGCCGCGCGGACGTTGTGAATCATGTATGCGTCAATGACGTCGCTCTCAGGCGTCCGGGCGATGGATTGCACGCCGACTCCAATGCGTCCTAGCGACGCGTGCAGGTGGGCTTGTACCAAGTGGCGCGCGTTGGTCAGCGCGTATTTGGCCTGAACACCGTCAGCCAGACCATCAATGCTCGCGTCGAGGTAGGTGTAGCCCACATCAGCGGAAAGGCCGACGCGCCCTAGCAAGCGGTAGGTAGACGCTTCAACCTCGCCGCCTGTCGTTTGAACGGTGCGCAGGTTGTCTGCGAAGAACACGGCGTCCGGACTGCTGCGCGCAAAGTCGATGAGATTGTCTACGTCGCGGCGGAATAGAGTGGCGCGTAGCGTCAAGCGTGCATCGGGAGCGCGTATCAGGTAGGCATCCGTTCCAACTTCTGCCGACCACGCGCGCTCTGCGGTCAACTCGGGGTTGCCGAGATCCTGGTTAGGGCGAGGCGCGACGGTGTTGAAGTAGCGCTCGACGAACGTGGGCGCCCGGACGCTGCGTCCAAAGGCGGCGCGCAGGTCGACCGTCGGGGCGGCGTTCCAGATGGCGTCGATGGCCGGCGTGAGTTCGAAACCGTACGCCTCGGCGTAGTCGGCGCGCAGCCTTGCGTTGAGTGTGGCATCGGCGATGCGGATTGTAGCGCCGCCCCATGCGCCACCGACTACGTCTCCGTGTTCGCCCATGTTGTTTGAGGCGATGTCGCGGGCGAGGGCGTCGGCTCCGGAATGGAGCGATAGAGTGCGCGAGACGATGCGGCGTGCGTGGGCTGTCAGCGTGGCCTGCCGCGTCGTGTGTTCATTGGCCGATGCGCTGGGGTTGTACTGGTACGTGTCCTCGTGGCGTCGCGCCCCGGCCTGCACGCGCCACAACGTCCCTCCAGCGACGCCTTCGAGAGCGGCCTGAAGCCACAGCGTCTGCGTCTGCTCGCGCGCGGTGTCCGACGCAAAACTGGTGTAGAAGCGAACAGCGTCGAACTCGCGCGCGTCGAACGCGGCACGAGCCGAAAGCGTCGCCCTGCCGAGCTGCCGACGCATGCCGACCGTCGCCGCGCCGCGTTCGAATCCGGCACGTGCGGTTGGCGGCTCGGGCGTGACGCCGTCGGCCAGCGTTTTGAGCGACGGGATGGTCTGTCCGCTCGCTTCGGAATACGCCGCCGCGACGGTGTAGCGTGCCCCGCCGACACTCGCCCAGGCTGCCGCATCGCCCATCGCCAACCCGTACGATCCGCCGCTGATCGTTCCGCGTCCGCCTGCGCCGTTCGGCTCGCCTAGAGGAGCCGCTAGCCCGGCCTGCGTCTGGATATGGATCACGCCGCCGACCGCATCGGCCCCATACTCGGCGGCGGCTGGTCCGCGCAGCAACTCGACGCGCACGATCTCCGAGAGCGGAATCGGAAAGTCGCTCAAGAAGTGGCCCGTCATCGGGTCGTTGAAGCGAACGCCGTCGATCAGCAGCAGAATCCCGTTGAACGTCGACCCGCGGATCGTGAAGTCGCTCTGGACACCGAACGGACCTCTGCTGAGCACTTCGGCACCCGTCAGTCCACGCAGCAACTCGTCAACCGATGCGACGGGCAACGCGGCGATTTCGGCTGCCGTTACCACGCGTATGGCCTGTCCGACAGTCCGCGCGCTCTGCGGCAACCGCGACGCCGTCACAACGACGCTGTCGGGGAGGACGACGGGTGCTATCTGGGCGCTGGCAGGCACGCAAGCGAAGAAGAGGAGCGACAGCAGGCGGCGCATCGGCATCGGAGAAGGAGGAGTGCGAAGCTACGCCTGACGCTCCGAAGCCGGAGTGAAGCGGTCTGGCCAACCTGTCGTCGCCTGGCTCGTTATACGCGAATGCCCAAACCGCTTCGCCTTGGCCTCTTCGGAGGCACGTTCAATCCACCGCACGCCGGTCACGTTGCGGTGGCGCAGGCGGCGCGTGAGCAGTTGGCGCTCGATCGGGTGCTCTGGATGCCGTCGGCGCGTCCGCCGCACAAAACGGTCGGCGTGTCGCCCGCTCATCGGCTCGCAATGACCCAACTGGCTACGTCAGATTGGCCAGACTTCGACGTGTCCGATCTCGAACTGCGTCGGGCGGGGCGCTCGTTCACTGCGGACACGCTCGACGCCCTCCATGCCCTCCACCCCGACGCGCGGTGGTGGTTGATCCTAGGCGAGGACAGTCTGGCAAGTTTCCCGACATGGCGCGATCCCGAGCGCATCGTCGCGCTCGCTCGGCTGGCTGTGTACCGTCGCGGCGAGGGCGCTCCGGTCGGTTCACCGTTCGCCGAATACGTCGACTGGATAGATGCGCCGCGCTTCGACGTGAGCAGTACCAGTTTGCGGGAGCGTCTGTCGCATGGGCGTTCCATCGCGGGCCAAATGCACGTCGCAGTCGCCGATTACGCCCGTTTCCATCGTCTGTATCGTAAGGCGAACGATAACTGAACGTTAACGGCGGATGGGACACATCTACCGCCGTGGATTCCGTTCTTGTCCAGACTCTTTCCTGCGCTCTCTCCGACGTTTCTCATGGGCCTGCTCGACCTCTTCCGCAACGCACAACCCGCCCTGGTCCGCCAGGCGCTGGGCGACGTGCAGCGGATGCTGGCGATCGGGCAGCAGATGTTCGGCGCGGCAACCGGAACGCTGCTCGACAATGAGATTCTCGATCTGAATCTGGCGAGTCTCGACAGCCAGGTCAACGCGCTAGAGGAGGACGTCCGGCGTGCCCTGCTCGAACACTTGGCCGTCGATCCCGAACGCGAGTTGGTGCTGAGCCTAAAGCTGGTGTCGGTCGTCAACGAAGCCGAGCGCATCGGCGATCTGGGCAAGGCCCTGGCCCGCAACGCCGCACTGTCGCGTCACCCGCGTCGAGGACCGCTCGTCGAGCGCCTGCGGATTCTGCGCGGACGCGTCGACCAAGCGTTTGGCGATACTATCGTGTGCTTCGCCGAGCGCGATTCGAGCCGGGCGCTGGCCATCATCGAACGCCACACGTCGATCAAAGCCGACGCCGCCCTACTGATGCGCGCGCTCGCCACAAGCGACGTTCCGACCAACGAGGCGACGGTTTTGGCGCTGAGCATCCACATGATCTCGCGGGTGAGTTCGCACCTGTCCAACATCGCATCGGCGATGACGGGGACCTATGAGATGCTCCGCCGAGGCGGTCAATCTCGCTCCGAGCGCGACGCGGCCTAGCGTTCTGCGCGTCCGATGCGTCGCGCCAGTGGGTCGCGTATCGTCCGCCTTCGCATTCGACGAAGTCGCGACGCCTTCCAGACTTAACCCCAGAGTCACGTCGATACGCGAACTCATCGGGTAGCCTGTAGGCATCCCATTCGCGTCCAGATGACGACTGACGATCTCTCTTCCTACCAACTCGGCCAGATCGCGCTGGTGGCATTGGCGGTTCTGCTGGCGTTTGTTTTTGTCCCCGCCATCGGGCAGGTGCTCCTGCTCCTGTTCGCCGCTCTGTTGCTAGGTCTGCTCTTCAGCGGACTGGCCGACGAACTGAGGCGCCGCACGCCGCTGAGTTCCGGCTGGTCGCTGGGCGTCGTGATTGCAGGCGTTCTCGCAGGTCTGGGTGGCTTGTTCTGGTTGATCGGCCCGAGTGTGGCTGAGCAGGTGCAGAAAATTATCGAGCAGGCACCCCAATACGCGCAGACGATCGAGGAGCGATTGGAAGCGTGGGGTATTGGGGCCTCTGTGTTGGAGCGGGTGAGCGGTGAGACGAGTGGAATGGTGCGGCGCATGGTCGGCACGTTTTCGAGCGCCGTCGTCAACACGTTCGTCCTCCTCTTCGGCGGCATCTTTCTGGCCGTGACGCCCAAACCGTACTTCGACGGCATCGTCAAGCTGCTCCCGTCACGCTATCACACTCGCACACGCGAGGTGCTGCTCGCCACCGGGCACGCGCTTCGGCGGTGGCTGATCGGTCGAGGCATTTCGATGCTGATCTTGGGCGTGCTCACCGGCTTGGGGCTGATGCTGTTCGGCGTACCGCTCGCTCTCACGCTGGCGATTTTGGCGGCATTGCTTTCGTTCATTCCATACGTCGGCGGATTTATCTGGCTGATCGTCGGCGCCGGAGCCGCGCTTGCAACGGGGACGACGAGCGATTTATACGCCGTCGTTGGCATCTACGCGGCTGCACAGTTCGTCGAGAGCAACCTGCTCATGCCTCTCGTCCAGCGCCGCACGACGGACATTTTGCCGTTCGTCCTGATTGCCTCGCAACTGATCCTGGGCACACTCGCGGGTGGGCTGGGCATCCTCGTCGCTGCACCACTCGCCGTGGCGACCATGGTGCTGATCCAGATGCTCTACGTCCAAGACACCTTGGGCAATCCCGTCCACGTGCTGGGCGCTGGAAGCCGAAGCGCCGATCACTCGGATGGTCCTCTTCCAGAAGAGGAGCCGCTGGAAACAGGCGGCGAGTGAAAGGAGGGGAGAGGGGCGTACGTTGGCTCCATACCGTACGTCTTCTGCGTTGAGGGTCGACTACTCCACCCAGCCGCGCGTGGGCCGCAGTGCCTGAGCCGGGGTGCGTTACGCCGTCTCCACTGCTTCTGGAACGGAGCGTGCGTAGAGCATATCGTACGCTAAGTCGCAACCGCACGACCATTCCAGACTGCCGTGTACCACATCCACTTGCTCGAATGCGTGCTGCTCACGGAGCGGTTGGAAAACGGGTAGATGCAGAAGAGGGGTCACATCGAAACGACGTGATTCTCAATTTGCGAATGTTAGTGCTACCATCCGATCTGGAAGTGGAGTCACCGAGACCACAAACGGTGCTTCATAGCAAAAGATACTCGGAGATGTTCGGCATATCACGCCTCGGCGTAGGCTTCCATCGGAGGGCAGGTGCAGACGAGGTTGCGGTCGCCGTAGGCATCGTCGACGCGGCGGACGGTGGGCCAGAACTTGGAGTCGCGCGTCCAGGTGGCGGGGAAGGCAGCCTTCTCCCGGCTGTACGGCATCTGCCAGTCGTCGGCGAGGACGAGGGCGGCGGTGTGGGGCGCTTGCTTGAGGACGTTCTGCGTGGCGTCGGCTAGGCCCAGCGTGACTTCCTGGATCTCGGCGCGGATCGAAATCAGCGCGTCGGCGAAGCGGTCCAGTTCGGCCTGCGACTCGCTCTCGGTCGGCTCGACCATCATCGTACCGACGACCGGCCACGACATCGTCGGCGCGTGGTAGCCATAGTCCATCAGCCGCTTGGCGACGTCGACTTCGGTGAGTCCGTGCTCTTTGAACGGGCGTAGGTCCATGATGAACTCGTGGGCGCAGCGGCCTTCGTGACCCCGGAAGAGGATGTCGTAGCTGTCCTTGATCCGCTCGGCGACATAGTTGGCGTTGAGGATGGCGAGTTGGCTGGCGCGCGTCAGTCCTTCGCCGCCCATCATCGCGATGTAGGCCCACGAGATGAGCAGGATCGACGCGCTGCCATAGGGCGCTGCGCTGACCGGCTGAATCGCCTGATCGCCGCCGACATGGGCGACGACCGGGTGGCCCGGCAGGAACGGCGCCAAGTGCTCGGCCACGCCGATGGGTCCCATGCCCGGGCCGCCGCCGCCGTGGGGAATGGCGAACGTCTTGTGCAGGTTGAGGTGGCACACGTCGGCGCCGAAGTCACCGGGGCGGCACAGACCGACCTGGGCGTTCATGTTGGCGCCGTCCATGTAGACTTGGCCGCCGTTTGCGTGAACGGCATCGCACACGTCGCGGATGCCCTTTTCGAACACGCCGAACGTGCTCGGATACGTCACCATCAGCGCTGCGAGGTTATCGGCGTGCTTCTCGGCTTTGGCGGCCAAGTCGTCCAGGTCGATGCGTCCGTCGTCGGTCGTCTTGACGGGGACGACTTTCATTCCGGCCATGACCGCGCTCGCCGGGTTGGTGCCGTGCGCGCTCGTCGGGATCAGGCAGATGTCGCGCTGATCGTCGCCGCGCGACAGGTGGTAGGCGCGGATGGTGAG
>JAULKR010026893.1:0-12515 GCA_032356305.1 Prasiola linearis | reverse complement strand
GTTCAAGAGCCCTGACCTCCAGGAGGACGGGCTCGCGGGCGCCGCAGAGGCCGCCATCGACGAGGCGACCACAGTCACCGAGGTGACGACGGAGACGTCGTCTCCGACGCTTGACCCGCCGGAGAACGCTCAGGTCCCCGACGAGCTGAAGAAGACGGCCGGCGAGGTCGTTGACGACGCACTCGGCGACACGGACGAGGACGCCGACGACGTCGAGCTGGGGAAGGCCTCGGCGGACGTCGAGGGCGACCTCGACGCGGCGACGGGCGACGAGGAGGAGTAATCCTCACCAGCTCGTTGGCTTTGCCAGCGCAGACCCGGGCGGCGGCTTCTTCGGAGGCCGCCGCCCTTTTTCGTGCGTGTAAGAGGGAAGCCGACGAGCGGGCGGCCCGAACCGCGCTACGCCTCCCGAGTCGCACCGGGGATTCCCGGAACGTCGGGTGGGAGCGGATCGCCATAGCGTGGCGCCAGTAGGGACGGGGAAAACACATCTTCCCGTGACCGTGAACACCGCTCTCCACCCCGACCGCCTCCGCCAGCTCGCCGACCTCGACGGTCCCGAGCGCGCGTTTCTAACCGTTTACCTCGACACCGACGCCGAACGCTCGCGGATCGAAGCGCGCCTCGGTGAGATCCAAACGCTGCTCGCCGGCCACGACGCCGAGACGGAGCACTTCGAGGCGAACTGGGAGATCGTACACCGTCTGCTCGACGAGAACACGCCGCCAGAGGGGGGCTCGCTGGCCGTGTTCGCGTGCTGGGCCGTCGAGCTGGCGCACGTCGAGAAGGTGCCAGTCGCCGTTGGGACCCAGATTCGCGTGGGCGATGGACCCTACGTGCGCCCGCTGTACGAGGCGCTCGATGAGCACGAGACCTACGGCGTGGCAATCGTAGATAACACGGCCGCTCGCGTGTTCCTCGTCGAGGCCGGCAACGCCGAGCTGGACCGCCGCGTCTCGGGCGGCGTCAAGAACAGCGTGAAGGTGGGCGGGTGGAGCCAGAAGCGCTACGCCCGGCGCCGCGACAAAGAGCTGTCCGAGTACGCTGGGACCGTCGTGGAGGCGCTCCAAGCCCTGGCGAGCGAGAGCGGCTACACGCGGCTCGTCCTCCTCGGCTCGGACGAGACGATGCAGGCCGTCGTGAAGCAGCTCCCGCGCCAGCTCGCCGACCTGTACGCCGACTCGCGCGCGGTCGACACGGAGGCCCCGGATGGCGAGCTGATGGAGGCCGCCGAGGAGATCGCGCAGGCCGACGAGCGAGACAACGAGACGCGTCTGTGGGACGAGATCCAGAGCCAGGGGCTCGGAGGCGACCTCAGCGCGTTCGGCCCCGTCCCCACACTCGATGCCGTGACGCAGGCCCGCGCCGAAGCGGTGCTGGTCGACCGCGAGGTCGAACTGGCGGGGACGCGGTGCCGAGCGTGCGAGGCGGTCGTCTTCGGGACGCCGGACACGTGCCAGACGTGCGGCTCCGCCGACGTGTTCACGCTCGACCTCGTCGAGCACATCGTCGAGCGCGCCGCGCAAACGGGCGCGTCGGTCGACTTTGCCGACCCGTTCGCGGGGCTGACGGACGCGGGGCACATCGCCACGCTGCTCCGCTACTGATGGCGGGCCTCCCCAGAGACGACGCGGGCTGGCGCGCTCGGCTGACGCCCGAGCGGTACCGCATCCTCCGCGAGAAGGGCACCGAGCGCGCCTTCAGCGGCGCCTACGTGCACACGGATGCGGACGGGGTCTACCGCTGCGGCGGCTGCGACGCGTCACTCTTCGCCAGCTCGTCGAAGTACGACAGCGGCTCGGGCTGGCCGTCGTTTACCGATGCGGTGGCCGCCGGTGCCGTCGCGCTCTACGATGACCTCTCGCATGGCATGCGTCGGATCGAAGTCCAGTGCGCGACGTGCGGAGGGCACCTGGGACACGTCTTCGAGGATGGGCCGTCTGACGAGACGGGGTTGCGCTACTGCATCAACTCGGCTTCGCTCCTCCTCGACGAAACGGAGGGGTTTCCTGGCCGGACCCCATAGGGGGCTCTAGATGGAGAGCCTGCGAATCCAGGTAGCTCCGTGCAAAACAGGGGCCTCGGCGCATCTCGCGAGGGGATGCCACCGTATCCTTTCCAACATCCCGCGCCAAGCGGGTCAGGACGGCGAGACGCTTCGTGGTGGGGGCGCCTCGCCGTCCGCTTGTCTCAGCCTCCCGGAGCACGCCGGGCTGGCGGGCGAGTCGCTAGCGGAGCCAGGCGCGGGGGTTGACGAACGTGCCGCTCTCGGTGAGGCCGAAAAACAGAGACGTCCCGCGACGATCCTCGGCAGTCCCCGAGCGCCCGATGGCTCGGCCAGCTTGGACGGTGTCTCCCTGCCGTACCGTCACTTGCGAGAGGTTGCCGTACATCGTCATGAACTCGCCGTGGCTGACCATCACGTACGTTCCGTAGGTCGCCATTTGACCCACTCGGTTCACGACGCCCTCGTACACGGCGCGGACTGGAGCGCCAGCTGCGGTGCTGATGTCGATTCCCTGTGAGGTGATCTCGGTGCCATAGACGGGATCTCTTCGGACGCCGAACTCACCGGTGATTGTGCCGGAGGCGGGCCAGGGGAGGCTGCCCTTGTTCTGCCGGAACGAGCCCGTCAGGCTGACGGGGCGGTCGGTGGCTGGCGGCTGAGAGGACGGCGTGGTGACGCGGCGCGGTGGAGGTGGCGCAGGCGTCGGGGCCTGCGCCACCGGAGGCGTGGGAGGCGTGCGGTCGGGGTCCTGTGCACGGGGTGTCGGCGCCGTGCGGCGTTGGGCCTCGCGACGGGCCAGCTCGGCGGCCTCGTCGGCGCGGCGCTGGATCTCGGCCTGCCGGGCCGCCTCGGCGATGCGTTCGCGCTCTCGCTGTGCGGCCTCCTCTCGTCGTCGCTTCTCCTCGGCGGCGCGGCGGCGCTCCTCGGCGAGCAGTTCTTGGACGAGCCCCTCGAGCTGAGCGGCGTCCGACCGTCGCTGGGCGAGCTGGCGCTCCAGGCGGCCCCGCTTCGTGCGGACCTCCGCCACCAGATCGGTGCGGTCGCGGCGGCGCTGGGCGAGCTGGCTCTGTTCGATGCGTGTCTGCCCGAGTAGGCGCTGCGCGTCTTCGAGAGACCGTTGGACAGCGACCTCGCGGGCCCGCATCTCGGACGTCTTCTGCTCGATCCGCTCGACCTGGCGGCGCCGCGCCGACGCGAACCGCTGCAGGTATCGGGCGCGGACCAGCATCTGGTTGATCGAGCTGGAGGCCAGCAGGAGTGCCAAGTTGTTGCGCCGCCCGTGCATGTAGGCGTGCCGGGCACGCTCGCGGTACGTGCGCTTGGTGTTCTCGATCTCGCTCTCCAGCCGTCCGATCGAGGTGCGGAGCGTCTTGGTCTCTTCCTTCACCAGCCCGACCTGCGTTCGGTATCCGCCGATCAGCGTCTCGCGGAGCCGGATCTCGGTGTCGAGCCCTTCGATGGCTTGGAGCGCCGTCGCTTCCTCGCTCCGCGCCGACTTGACCTGCTTCTCGACCCCACTGATCTGCTTCTTGATGTCCGAGAGGCGGCGCTCGCTGGTCGCCCGCGTCTGCGCGCTGGCAGTCTGGGCCGCGAGAGCGACGATCAGGAGAAAGGCGACACGCATGAGCGGTACCGGGGGGAGCGAAAAGCTACGGACAGCAGGCGCCGATCTCGAAAGCGAAAACCGTTCCGCGTGCCAAGGCTCGACAGGGTGCGAGAAGGGCCACGAGCAGGTGACGCCCCAGGTGGGCACTCAGCGAACGGTGACGACGTCGTACCCGCTCGTCGGGCGGTCGAAGCGAAGGCTCAGGTCGCCGGGGTTCGGCGTGAGCGCGCGGTGCTCCAGGACGACGCGGTTCTCGCCCGCCACCAGCACCACGCGCCGGGGGAGCACCACACCGTCGACCGTGTCGAACGCATCGAACGTCTGCGTGCCCACCAGCTCGCCGGAGCGCGCGACCTCTTTCATGCTTCGCACGCGCCACAGCGCCGGGTCGACGACGTAGGTCCGAGTCGAGCCCTCAGAGGTTCGACCGACGAGCTGGTAGAGCGCATTGCCGGCCGTGAGCGACCACGAAATGTCGGACTCGGGTGCGATCAGACCGTAAAGCGCTCGTGCACCTCGCTCTGACGCGCCGGGTACGTACCGCTCCGACGCCGACACCGACCCCTCGTAGAGACGCTTGTTGAGTTGGTCGAGTGCGACGAACCGCGACGGCGTCAGGAGGGCCCGGGCCGCGACGATCCCGAACGGACCGCGCAGAACGGCCGTCGTCGAGTCGGCGAGCTGGCTGCGGAGGCTGAACGAGGCCTTTTGGTTGAGGCGCGGCGATGCGATCTCCAAGTCGCCGTCGCTCTTGACCGACCGGACGCCCGCCATCGAAGCCTCGATCGAGGAGACGATCTGGTTGACGGAGTGGTTGGGGTAGCCCGCGGCCTGCTCTGTCTCCGGAGCGTCGCGCACGAGAGGGCCTTGCGAGCAGGCGGAGACGAAGAGCGCGAGCGCGAGAAGGGCGGCGGTGCCGGAAAAAGAGCGCATGGACTAGCGAAGAGAGGAGAGAAGAGACTGGCCGCGCTCACGGAGCGCCGCGTCACCCGACTCGCCAAGCGTCCGCATCGCAGCTTCTGCGGCGTCGCGCGCCTCTGCCGTGCGGCCGAGCGCCGCGAACGCCTCCGCGACCGGCACGAGGATGGCTGGGACGGTGGGGTAGAGGAGAACGGCGAGCTCGGCCGTGTCGCCAGCCCGCGCGTCGCTCGTACGCGTGAGGGCGTCGAGGGCGAGGGGCCAGGCGTCGAGCCGACGTGGGTCGACATCGAGGGCGCCGAGGAGGGCGTCGGCGGCCTCGGCGTAATGACCCGCGCGGTAGGCGTCGAGGCCGGGGAGGTCGCCCTCGGCAACGGCCGGAGGCGTGGAGCGAGCCGGCGCTGCAGGAGCTTCCAGAGGCGCGGCGCGGGGCGCGATCTGGTCCGCCCGCGCTCGTGCTTGGCCGGCCTGCGAGGCGTTGCTAGACTCCGTGTAGAGGTCGGCGAGGCGGTGCAGGATCGCGGCGTCGCCGGGTGCGCGCTCGGCCGCCAGCTCGGCGTGGTAGAGGGCCTCGGCGAGCTGGCCGTTCGCACGGTAGGCCTCCGCGAGCACGTCCAGCACGACGGGGTCGCCGGGATTGGCCTCCAAGACCGTGCTCAGGCTCGTGATCGCCCGCCCAGGATCGCCCTGATAGAGGTCCGAGAGGGCGCGGATAAACAGCGGCTCCGCGCTCGGCACCCCCGGCTGCGAATCCGGCGCCTCCTGGGCGTGCGAGGCCGTCGCGAACGAGCTGGCGAGGAGCAGGAGGGCGAGACGGAGCATGGCGCAAGATCGCGACGGTGAGGCGCTCGGACGAGAGGCGCGCGAAAGAGAGGCGCGGTGCGAACGCTACCTTCGAGCCTCTTCGTACTCCCAGACGATGTCCGATCCCGCCGCGCCGCGATTCCGCACGCTCGACACGACGCTCATCATCTTTTCGATCATCGTGCTGGCGGCCGTCCTGACGTGGATCGTGCCCCCCGGTGCGTTCGACCGGACCGAGATTGAGGTGCCGGGCGCTGGGACGCGGGAGGTGGTGGTGCCGGGCTCCTACGAGCGCGTCGAGCGGGCGGAGGCGAGTGTCGGGAGCCGGCTGGTGCACTCGGTCGGCATGGTGTTCAAGGCGCCGATCCTGGGGTTCGTGGACGAAGACGCTGCGCCGATCATCGCCTTCGTGCTGTTTATCGGGGGCGCGTTCGCCATCCTGACGGCCACGGGCGCCGTCGACGCCGGCCTTCGCCAGCTCGTCCGCGCGGCCGAACAATCGCCTCGACTCGAAGCGCTCCTGATCCCGCTGTTCATGGCGCTGTTCTCGCTCGCCGGGGCCGTGTTCGGGATGGCGGAGGAGACGATCCCGTTCGTCCTCATCTTCGTGCCCCTCGCGCTGGCGCTGGGGTACGACAGCCTCACCGGCGCGGCGATTCCGTTCCTGGGCTCGGCGGCAGGGTTCGCGGCCGCGTTCTTCAACCCGTTCACAGTCGGCGTCGCGCAGGGGCTCGCGGGCGTGCCCGTCTTCTCCGGCGTCGGCTTCCGCCTGGTGTTGTGGGTGGTCACGACCTCGACGGTGATCGCGTTTGTGGTGTGGCACGCCCGCCGTGTCCGCCGCGACCCGACGCGGAGCCCGGTCCACGCCGCCGACGAGCTGGCGCGGGCAGCCCTCCCAGAGGTGTCGGAGGGGGCGTTCACAGGTCGGCACAAGGCGGTCTTGGCCGTGTTCGCCCTTGGGCTGGTGGCGCTCATCTGGGGCGTCCTTCCGACCGAGGCGACGTACTCGCTGTTCGGGCAGAGCATCGTCGTGCGCGGGCTGAGCGCTTTCACCGGCGGCGATCCGTGGTACATCGTCGAGATCGCAGCGCTCTTCATCGCGCTCGGCGTGGCGATGGCCGCCGTGGCCGGGCTGCCGCCGAGCGCTGCCGCGAGCGCCTTCACCGAGGGCATCCGCGACCTCGCGCCCACGGCCGCCATCATCGGGCTGGCGCGCGGGATCTTGGTCGTGCTGCAGGACGGGCAGACGATCGACACGGTCCTGAACGGCCTCGCGTCCACGCTCGACGGCACCAGCGCGACGGTCGCCGCGAGCGCCATGTTCGGCGTGCAGACGCTCATCAACCTGTTCGTGCCGAGCGGAAGCGGCCAAGCGGCGCTCACGATGCCATTAATGGCCCCGCTCGCCGACCTGGTCGGCGTGACGCGCCAGACGGCCGTGCTGGCGTTCCAACTCGGCGACGGGTTCACGAACATGATCACGCCGACGAGCGCGATCGTTCTTGGCGTCCTCTCCCTCGCCCGCATTCCCTGGACGACGTGGGCGCGCTGGGTGCTCCCGCTCCAGGCGGTCTTGTTCGCGCTCGGGCTCGTCGCGCTCGTGCTCGCCGTCGCTATCGGATTTTGACGTCCACCAGCCAGATGCTCTTGTCCAATCGGCGCGCTGCCCACGGGCTGGCGAGGTGGGAGCGAGCTGTCGTCTTCTCCTCGACGCCGCAACCACGCCGTCGGTGCCGGTATGGACCCCGGTACGGAACGGCCTTTGCAATCCGTTGGTGAGAACGGGCATTCCCTCGTATGCTGCGCCTCTGCAGACTTAACGGTGTGCCAACTGACTTTGACGCCGGTCAACGGTGTCCTCTCTCACCGACACTCAACCCACCCACTCCCACTATGAAGGCTCTGACGCTCCACCGCGCGCTCGGTGTGCTCACGCTCCTCCTCTTCGCCATTCCGGCGCTCGCGCAGTCGCCGGTCGGCGTTTGGCGCACGATCGACGACGAGACGGGTGATCCCAAGTCGCTCGTCCGCATTTACGAGAAGGGCGGCAAGCTCGTTGGGGACATCCAGACCCTGCTCCCCGAAAACCGCAAGTGCGTCGACTGTGTGGCGCCGTACAAGGGGACCGACATGCGCGGGACGCAGATCCTGAGCGGCTTCTCCCGCAGCGGCGACGCATGGACGGGCGGCCGCATCGTCAACCCGGCGAATGGCAAGACCTACAAGGCCAAGATGGAGATCCAGCCGGACGGGCGTCTCCGTCTCTGGGGCTACGTCGGTTTCGACTCGCCTCTGACGCGCAAGGCGCAGGTCTGGGAGCGCGTCCAGTAGACGCCTAGCCGGCCACCCCGTAGGGGACGCCGAGTTGCCCCACTGGCGACGCCCCTCTGCCTTCGATGGCGGGGGGGCGTCGTTGTATGTTCCTGCCGTTCGGCACGGTGCCGGACCGCCCAGCCCCGCCCTCGCCTTCCACACGTCGTCCCCCACGGTTTCGAGCCCGCTCCCGCACTGGGGCCTCCGTCCATGAGCGGCCTTCCCGGTCACGTCCTTGTGCTCAATCAGGACTACCGCGCGCTGTCGGTGTGCAGCGTCGAGCGGGCGACCGTGCTGGTGATGCTCCACAAAGCCGAGCTGGTGGCGCCCCGGGCCGACCGGATGCTGCGCACGGCGCGGTCCCGCTTTCCCTGGCCGAGCGTGGTTCGGCTCAAGCAGTACGTCCGAGTCCCGTACCGCCGCGTCCTCCTCACACGCCGCAACCTGCTCCGCCGGGACGACCACGCCTGCCAGTACTGCGGCTCGACAGACCGCCTGACGCTCGACCACGTCTACCCCAAGTCGCGCGGGGGGGCCGACGCCTGGGAGAACCTCGTCGCGGCGTGCGTGCCGTGCAACAACCGCAAGGGCAATCGAACGCCGGAGGAGGCCGGGATGCCGCTTACGCGTGCCCCGTACCGCCCGAGCCACGTGATGTACATGCGCGACTTTATCGGACAGGCCGAGGCGTCGTGGAAGCCGTACCTCTTCGCGGCGTAGCCGTGGCTCGCGAGCTGCAGGTTGCACGCCGAACACGCCAGCTCGTGGTGGCGATCGCCGGGCTGGCGAGGACCGTTCGGACTGGACGAGACCGCCGCGTCGCTTGCGTCTCTAACAACGGCAGTCGAGTGGGACGACGACCCCGGTCCGCAACCCGGGAAGGCGCACGCCGAGTTGTCGACGCGGCGTTGCCCAACGCCTAAGGGCGTCCGAGACGATCGATGAGCGCGTGGGGTGGTCTCCGTCCAGGCGCCGGGCGCGAAGCTTTGTCGAGCGGGCAACTCCGCCAGCTCGCGAGCGGTAGACCTCGCTCGACCCCCACCGATTATGGATTTCCTCTCGCACCCCGTCGCCGCGCGTGCGCTCTGGCTGGCGCCGCTTTTTCTGCTCGTGATCGCCGTCGCGCTCGTGCCTGCCGGGATCGCGCAGCGCACCGCCGCCGTGGATGGAGAGACGATCCAGGCCGAGGTGCTCGACGTGGCACTCCGCGAGCGCTCCGAGATCACGCGCGGCGAGGCCGTGCTTCGCTACACCCCGCCCGGTGCCGACGCGCCCGTTGAGCGGGCGGTCGAGATGCCGCTCGTGCTCCTGAAAGATCTCCAGGTCGACTTCGAAGACTTGCGGGAGGGCGAGACCCTGACGATCCCCGTCCGAGCCTCGGCGACGAGCGACCAGATCGTGCTCGGCGCCCACAGCCGCGCCCAGTGGATCCTCACGTTCAGCTTCGCCGCGATGGCGCTCATGGGCGCCATCGGGCTGGCGCTCTTGGTGCGCGGCTGGAACCGGCTGCTCCGCACTGAGGGCGATCCTGGAAAGCGGGCGCACCCGGCTGCGTCGTAGTCGCCAGCTCGCCGCTCTGGCGAGACCCACGCAAACGCATGCTCATGCCGCCGCCAGCTCGCAGGCACCCCGACGAGCTGGCGACGGTCGTTCAGCGCCACCGTTCGGTTGACTCGCTCAACGGTCACGCCCGTCTCCACCGGAGGGAAGGGCGAAGGTGATGGGCACCACATAGCGCACCTTAACGGCCTCTCCCTTCTGCCTGCCAGGCGTGAAGCGGGCTTGGCGAACTGCGGTGAGAGCAGCTTCGCTCAGCCGGTCGTCAGGGGAGCGCACCGCCACCGGGTCGGAGACGCTGCCATCTGTGCCGACCACGAACTCGACGATGACGCGGCCTTGGACGCCTTCAGCCCTCGCGGACTCGGGGTAGATCACCGACTGTTGAAGGGTCTCCAGCCCGCCGATTAGCTCCGGCGGCTCCTCAACGCTGACGTAGACATCTGGGCGGGGAGCTTCAGGACGATCTGTCGAGCTGGCGTCGGCCTGAACGCCGGGCAGCCTGAAATTGACCGGGACGGAGTAGCGGACTTTGACGGCCCGGCCGTCTGCCGTGCGGCCGGGCTCGAACTCGGAGGCGCGAACCGCGTCTAGAGCAGCCTCGCTGAGGCGTGAGTCCGGCGAGCGGGCGATCGTAGCGTCGGTGACCTGGCCGTTCTCGTCTACGACGAACTGCACGAAGACTATGCCCTGTACCCCGTTGGCCTTCGCGGCCTCGGGATAGACGACGCTGTTCTGGAGCGCGCGCAGTCCGCCGATCAGCGTGGGAGCTGTTGTGACGACCTCGTAGATGCCGTCCGACCCGGCTCTGTCGCGCAGTTCGTCCATCCGGTCACGCACGTCGTCCATCTGCTCCTGCATGGCTCGTGTCTCTGCGGGAGATGAGGGTCGCAGGGCGATATCGAGACGGGTTTGTCCGGCGCTCACGTCCACCACCTGAGTGGCGTAGCCGACAAAGGCCACGCGCAGTGAAAAGGCTTCGTCGGGAGTGTTGAGTTGGAAGCGTCCCTCTACGTCGCTCGCGGCTCCGATCTCCGTGTCCACAACGGAGAGGTTGGCACCGACGAGCGGCTCGCCGGTCTCGGCGTCGGTCACGCGGCCTTCCAGCGCGAGCGCCCGCTCGAACGTGAACGGCGCCGGTGTGTCCGCCAAGGCGTCGGCGGAACGCGGCGGGCCATCCGGGACGGCAAACGCGGCGGCGGTTCCGAGGAGGAGCGCGAGGGCGCCGAGCGCCAGCCCGCGGCCGGTAGCGGCGAGCTGGCGAAGTCGAGTGGGGGAAAAAGTGCGGGTCATGGCGGTGATTCGGGTTTGGAGAAGCGAAGAGCCCGGCGTCGCGCCGAGCGCGAGGCGTGGCGCGGGGAGCGAGGCAAACGAGAGCAAGAGGTCGGCGTAGGCGCGGCGCTGGTCCGGGCGCGCGGCCAGCACCGAGGCGTCGGCAAGCTGTTCGCGGCCGAGCGCGGCCTGGCGGGCAAGGACGTGGACGAGCGGGTGCGCCGTACCCAGGGCGGCGGCGGCGCGGTCGATCCCGTTCCACAGGAAGTCGTGGTGGCGAACGTGCGCCAGCTCGTGGTCGAGCGCGAGGCACAGCGGCTCGCCGTCGAGCGTCGGCGGGACGGCGACGACGGGGCGGCGCCAGCCGAACGTGAACGGAGCCGTCCCAGGGGTGCACATTGCGGCCTCGACAGCCATCTCGATGTCTTGCCCCGCGCACGCGGTGTCGAGCTGGCGCTGAAGCGCGTCGGGTGCCGGATGGAGACCGTCGCGAAGGTGCCGCAGGTGGAGCAGGGAGGTCGCCCAGCGCAGCACGCCCACGGCGGCGGCGAGCGCGAGCGCGAGCGTCGCCAGCCCGAGAAGCGCCCACCCGAGCGGAATCGATGGCGCCGCGCCCTCGGTGGGCGCCAGCCCGACCGTGATCTCGGGGAGCATGAGGGGAGCGGGGCGGAGCGCCGCGACCGCGGTCACCGCCTCGGGCGCAAACGCCGACAGAAGGGCCGGGACGAAAAGCGACAGCGGAAGACCGAGCAGGAGGGCGCTCCGAACGCGCACCCCGACCGATGCGTGGGCGCGCGTCAGGCGCAAGGCCACTTCGCTCGCCGACGCGAGGAGGGTCCAGATCGCGATCGGGAACCAGACCGTGGCGACGGACGCGCGCCCGATCTCGATGAGGGTGTCTACGTCAGGCATCGTTGTCCATCCGGTCGATGAGACGGCGGATCTCGGCCCGCTCGGCCTCGGTGAAGGTTTCACTCTGCACGAGCGTCTGGACCAGGCTGGCGGGCGAGCCGCCGAACACCTTGTCCATCACGTTCGAGAGCAGGGAGCCGCGAACGTCCTCGGGCGCGCGGGCGGCGGAGTACACGTACGCCGTGCCGTCCTGCTCATAGCGGAGGTAGCCCTTCGTCGCGAGGTTTTTGAGGACCGTCATGATCGTCGTGTAGGCGACCTTTCGGCGGGCCGAGATCCGGTCGTGGACGTCGCGCGCGGTCGCCGCGCGGAGCGCCCACACCTCGCGGAGGACCTCCATTTCGGTACCGCCGAGCGGGGTGATCGGGTTTCGCATAGGTGTTTGCTTTGTTCGTACTAACTAGATAGTAGATACGAATGCGATTGTCAAGTCCGCTCCCGAGTCGGCCTGGATCCGGTGCCCATCCGGAGACTCGCGGGCGGGCGAAACGTTGCCCCACCCGTCGCCAGCTCGCGGTCGCGCGCGCTTAGCCGTCGAGCTGGCGTGCGCGCGCCAGCTCGGCACCTTCTCTTCCAGGCCTACGGCTCCAGGACTACGGCGTGAAGCGGACGACGACCTGTGACCGGAGCCGCGTCACCTGCCCATCGGCGCGGACAGGGCGAAAGCGCATCGCCCGGACGATCTCCTCGGCGATCGCGTCGAGGCCGCCGCCGATGGGACGGGGGACGGCCGTCCGAACGGCGGCGCCGCGTGCGTCAGTCTGGAAGAGAACGAGGACGTCGCCGCCCAGGCGGCTCGCAGCGGCCCATTCGGGGTAGGACGTGTCGGCGAGGCGCACCTGGATCTCGTCAGGGTTGTCGAGCCGAGAGAGGTCGAAGCTGGGGAGCGAGAGGCGAGCGCTTGCTCGCCCGTCGATCGGTGGTTCGGGGCCGGAGGTCTGGGTCCTCGCCAGCTCGTCGCGCAGCCGGTCCCGGTCACGGCGGAGGGCATCCCGCTCGGCGCGGAGGGCGTCCTCGCGCGCACTCGGCAGACGCTCGTGGGTCTGGGGAGGGGGGGCGCCGGGCTGGCGTGCGGCGACCCGCCCGCGCCGGAGGCGGTCGACTTCGTCGCGGAGCGCAGCGACT
>JAULKR010026782.1:0-12516 GCA_032356305.1 Prasiola linearis | reverse complement strand
CACACACACACACACACACACACACACACACACACACACACACACACACACACACACACACACACACAGACACACACTAAAAGGCAACTTCGCTCACACGGCCACATGCACGTACCAACTTCTCACGGGAGGAACCATTGGGAGCACACCTCCCGCTTCTTGGCATACAACTTGTTGAGCAGCTTGATTCGAGCATCAGCAAGTTCTGATTGGACAGGCTCGAGCTTCTCTTCCTCGGTCAGGTCGTCTGGCAGATTGAATAGTGCACGGATTTCTTCGGGGGAGCTTCCCTCGATCACTTTGGCCAGCGCCCACGAAGTAAGGTCAACCAGTGGCCTCAGATCCAAGCTGCGCATACGGGAGGAGCAAGCATCCTCAATTACACACGCAGCTGCGCAGAAGCCTTATGAGCGATCCGCTTAATGCGATGTGGACCGGGATCCTGGGCATCCTGCTTCCTGCAAAGTGGAACTCTAGGAAGACAAAAGAACGACAACCGACATAGGCTAGTGGCCTGTCGAATTGGTGGCATTGGTGGATGTGTGACATTTCATGTCTGACAACGAGCGTCTGACAATGAGCACATCGAGGCATCTGTCGAGGGCCAATTTTGGGCTAGCAAGGCAGTGTGACTGATTACCTCACTGTAGATGCATGTGCACGAGAAGTCTCCTATGATATCAGCTACCTGCCTCTGTGTCATTTGCCGGGTACACGTGCATGAGCACCTCGCCAGACGACGACTCATCAGCTGCTACGAATGGCTCAGTGACTAAGAGATGACTGACTCCCCTCTGACTTGGCATTTTACAATCTGGAGGGCCCCTTCCACAACAATGAATGGCCCCCCTTTGGTATATTTTTCATCCTTTACCGCTGCACTTCGCTACATGCTTGCTGTTGCAGTCAGTCGACAGAGCTTCATGCTTGCACAGCACATGCGGGGTTAATCCTATTTACCCAAATTTTAGGTCTCATGACATGCATTCGCTCGAGGTTAGTCACTTCCAAGGCGTGCGCCTGTAATTATCTGTTTTCAGCTTCAGTGAGGTAGCCTCAGTGTCGCAGGTGACAAATCACAGACAGCCTCGTTGACTATGACGTATCAAGCTGACGGAAGTGCAGGAGGTATCGGCACATCTGGAGCTTTACAAGCCCACCCTGTCGCCCCATGTAGAGTTTTCCCCACAAAGAGGGTTGCCCCACGGTCTCATTCGCACAAACCGATATGAGCTTGCAGCGGCCTCGTGAGGAAGTGGCTTCACTTATCGAGGTGCTCTCAGCGCGGTCACCAACAGTGCTGCCTAATCACGGCGGGGCGATGGCGCACCAGTGCACTACACCCGAGGAATGCCGACACCTGTCCGACAAGAGCCAGACAAGATGTACGGAACGAAAGGTTGCACGTGATTGGATAGCTGACGAGTCGGAGGGCTGCCCACCTGTCAGCGGCTGAAGTCAATTCGCACAGCTTCGAGGGGTCCAGCCTCACGAGCCTCTCGTCGAAGGACTTGCACTCTTTTGAAGAATGCCCTTTCAGGTGATGGAACCGGCAGTAGGTGAGCAACAGCGGCAGCACCGCCTCCGTGACCTACACTCAGCTAGGGCGGGGGAACTCGGGGGGACTCTATAGATGGGACCCTTGAAGCAATTGCTTCACCTCAGGGTGGGCTGAAAGAGGGATGAACTCCTGCTCCTCGTCGACCGTAGCTCATATTTGACTGGACTCTTTTTGTTGCACCTCGTCTCTGTGTCGACATTTGACCTGTTTATTGGCGCTGCACTTCTTGGGGCACAGTCCCGAAGGTGGCTGCTTTGCTGTACGAGCTCCTTCTAAGTGAGACGTATGTGACATTAGCACTTTAGCACGTAATTGTGCACTCTATCTGGCGCATAGATTTCTGACGAAAAGGCCGAGAAGACCACTTAGTTTATGCCTCACGAGAGTGCCGTGTGAACATTCAAGTTCGATGTGTAAGCTTATGTCTATTTTTCACTGCCTCAACGGGTTATACACGAGCAGAATTCACTTCTAGGAGCATTGGATATGACCTTCTGCGCCCGGAACATTGAGGAAGGACTGTGACGGTTCTTGGAAACCTGCTGCACCTGCTTTGGAAGGATAACTGGATTGTCCGGAGACAAGCCGCATCCTGGTCGTCGCAGACTTTGCTGAACGAAGGGCGACAACAGCAGCACCTGCATATTCGGAGCAGGAAGCTAGAGTTGAGACGCCTTACTCCGCTTGGTTAATACACCCTCATCGAAGCCAAGCAAGGCACTGCCTAACGAAGCACAGTAACTTACGATGCAGCAGCCTTCACGTTAGCTGAAGAAAATTAGACAGCTGGACCAGCACTTGAACAACAGGCTCACTATTCAAAATAGCCAGATTCAAGCAGAGCATCGGGCACGGCAGATGATCACGAAACGACACTTTTTAGCAAGCGCTGATGTGGATGCATCGTTCCAGTTGGTTGCTTGCCAATGCGCCCTAGTCATCCTGGACAACATCGCAGAGGAGTTACCCGCCGATCAGTGTGATCTGTGTGGTCCGGGGCAGCTTCTAGCTGATACCATAACTTGTCCATGTCGGGCTTGCTGGTCAGCGGCTCAGATTCTGCATTCACGTAGTTGTTTTCTTTCTGAATCAACATTTCTGGGCGAGGATGTAACGCCTGAGCTCCATAGTACTCAATGAAAGAGTCATCTGATGCGCACAGCTCGCAAACGCTTTGTGGCCAGCTTTGCAACGTAAAAATACATGATGAGGGAGATGGTGCTCGTGAATGGCTATCGCCACGTCCTTTGCATGGTAGCATTGACGTGCCCGAATGAGCAAGATGCTTTCTAATTGTATTCATGCAGTGACAATAATGGTACCTGTCGATTTCATTGGAACAATTGATGATCGCTGACGTGCCTATGCATGGTGATACACCGTATGGGCACCGAGCGATGACGGGCACCGACTCATTGGTCAAGGATTGGGGCGATGAGCTGCACACTAAAGCGGATTGCTGGAGCCTGATCTGTAGTGCTCATTACAACTATCTGAAGATGACACGGAAACGGATGTGAGACACTGTATCAGGAATGGGGGGCAATGCCGAATTATGCTAACACGATAGCAAAATGCGATACTTTACACCAAATACTTTACACCAACATGACAAATTCGAACCTTGCTCATGGAGCTGATAACACTCATCGACGCTTGAGTATTTGCCTGGTGTATGGTGGGAGGTGAGATTGGAGTGTCCAGCTGGATCCCCACCCTAGACTTGGCAGCCGCATGCACCTGTACAATGTGTTGTAGCATGCCGAGCGACTTGAAAACGCCTGCTTGTTCGAATCCTACAGATCTGAGCCGCATGTAAGTTTTACGCTCGAATCTGCATCAAGCTGGATCGCCGCGCGATCATTTACATCCCGTCCCGGGATTGGCCACAATGGTGAACATGGGAGATGGCACGCAAACAGCGAGCTGCGAGCGTGTCGTGCAGACAGACTACTGGAAAGAACATTCTAGCTCGCCTACGGTGGAAGCGATGATGCTTGACAGCCAGGCCAAGCTCATTGATAAGCAGGAGAGGCCGGAGGTAGGTGGTAGAATAGGCTGCCAACCTTTAAGACATGAGTGATCGCAGGTACAGATATGCAGGACGTTTGTTCATGTACACGCAGAAGCTGATTGATTTGCGGAACCAGGCATAGGCGATCATCTTGCACAAATACACTGCATGCTTCATGACCGATCGCCTATCGAATTTCTTGCGCATTGCAGCTGCATCGAAACCCCTTTGAATTACAACAAAAAGCGTGAAATGCCTCAAATGTGGTAATCTTACCTAAGAAGAGACTTTGGAGATAACGAGCATGATTGCCATGGTACCGACCAGGTGCAATTCGGCATCGACAGGTATTGCACAAAGCTGATGCCCACATTCAGCTAGGTGCATGATGCAGCGCTGCTAGCTAATATGATATCGTCCTTTTCGAATCGGAGCCTCAAGGACAATATACATAAACATCTCCGACAAGTGATGGATCTCGAAGTAATCACACTCCATTGTACACGATCTGGCGAGATTTCTCTGCTTTTGAGAACGTGCAGGTATTGCGCATGCTGGGAACTGTCGAGAATTGTCGCGTGGTCGAATTGGGAGCTGGAATCGGCCGTTTCACCGGTGAGCTGGCAGCATCTGCCAAGCATGTCCTGGCTGTCGACTTCATGGACAATCTCATCGCTCAGGTCTGCCTTCGCGTATGCAGACTTCAGCCAGATAAGGCTGACGTCCATCGACACGTCATAGCCGAGATCCAGCACTTCTCCGGAATATCACGCTTGGCAGGCGCACCATCGTGCAGTTCTGCTGCTCTCTACGCGGAATGACAATGTTTGTCCGTATCATGCATCTGCCTTCAGTGATGCTGCTCCGATCTGTTACTTGACCCCATGGTTCTCCCACTGTATTGCTCGCCTGCAACCTCATACTTGCTCTCCTCGTCAGGGCTGTTTGGAAGCATGTACAGCTGGTGTTGAATCTGCTGATGCTGTGATAATACAACATACATTTGGAGAATCGATCCGTGACATCTTCTTGTGGTCGTTGGATGCTTCTAACTAACACTTTGCCAGTCATAGGACCATCACCACTTGTTAGTTCATCACGCATGAGAAGGAGTGTGCTGCTAGCAAGTGACGACTACGTGTGGAGCTGCACAGCTACCTTCGTGGTGTCTGCACCGTGGGTTTTGCACAGCAAATTCTCGTACGGAGTGCAGGGTCACGTATCGGAAGTGGAGTTGATCAGGATTCACTCTACACCTGCCACACCAGCACCAGCTTGTGGCACTGACACTCGCAGAAAGACCGACACCTTCGCTATTGCGGCTGTCAAAAGCGGCCTAGTGGCAATAGCCGCCTGGGTCAGCCTTGTTTTCGTGTACAAGGGACCTTGACATCTGGCAAATCTTCGTTCCTTCGAGGAACTGGTTATCAGTCGTGGGGTGGAAATGACGTGCTTTTTGTTTCTGTGTGTCTGTGCATAGAACCGGGAGCTCAATGGCCAGTGCACCAACGTCGAATGGAGGGCTGCTGATGCGACGGCACTTCAACTACCAGCGGGGGAGTACGACACCGTGTTCTCCAATTGGCTGCTGATGTACTTGGGGGACCAGGAGGTCGCCAAGCTGGCAGCTGACTCACTGACTTGGGTTCGTCCTCTCGCCCCAACCCACCCTGGATCACGAGCTGCGAGGTCACCAAAGGCTTGCGCAAAGCTCCGACTACTTTATTTATGTAATGATCGAGTTTCACCGTGAAACGAGGCTCGACTGAGCCATGAACTTCTCGGTTCTAATCGTTTCCGGCAGACTCAGCTGAACGAAGCTCTTTCCATTGTTGTCTAATGTCTGTAGACTAGCAAATCTCAGCAGCTCTGCCTCTGTGCCTTTCATCAAGTAAGGCCCTCTTCTCCTTTCGAACCCTGCATCAAACACGAGCGCTGACTGACTCGTGCCATTGTGTAGCACGCAGTGGTCCTCGATATTGTTGCACTGCTGTGGTTCATGCCTGTGAGTACTGGGTGGTGGTGGTGGTGGTGGTGAATACAATAGTGGTGGTCGTGGATATGGCGGTGGTGGTTATAGCATTGGTTGAGGTGGTGGTGGCGATGTTGGTTGTGCCGCTGTTGCTGCTGTGTAGCTGCTGGTTGGGTTGTTGAGCATGCAGACAGGGCGCACTAGAGTGGATTTTGGGGTTTATGAACTACGCCGGTGTATTGTGTGCAGCCAGAGGCTTGCCAACACTGGGATCATGGAGCGTTTGATGTAGCAGATGGCTTCCCTTGACACGTGGTCTCTTTACTCGCAGGTCAAGGAGGGGGGCATCATTTTCTTCAGGGAGTCGTGCTTCCGACAAAGTGGGGACGCTAAACGCGGCTCTAACCCCACGCACTACCGCAACCCCCGGGACTACTTCTCCATCATCGATTCGACCGAGGCACACAGCCTCTGTCTCTCCGACTACTCCCTATGTAGTGCTGTGGAGTTTGCAATGCCACAGTCTTGCTCACACGGAGCTACCTCATTGAATGTCCATATCTGATGTTCTGAATTCAGGATCTGTATTGGACATACGTGACTGCAAGCAGTTGCGGCTTCCAATCATTAAGTGAGTATTGAGCAGCAAATTGTTACTTGATTAAACACTGTCACGAGCATGTATTTCCAAAGCTTGAATTCTTAAGCAAAGCGGATGACCTTTCTACGACTTTAGTGCGAGTCGAGTCTGAAGGGAACGAATGCCTCTCTCACATCGGCTGAATAGCTTCAATGACTTCGACGACTGTGACGAATGAGCAGCTCGCGATCGAGGGATGGCACCAGCATGCATGAAAGCCATGCACCGTTGATGGGTCCTGCAAAACAGTACCGGCAAAAAGGCAGCGCTCGACTCGCTTTGACGGTTCGTGAATGATTGAATGGCACATCTGCACTGTACTCCGCTGATTCATTTGCCTGCATGCCACTGCTCAGGTAGAAGTGAGTCCGGGAAAATTCGCCACTTACGAGTTGATCAGCTGCAAATGTGTGGATACTTACGTGCGGGTCAAGAAAAACCAGAATCAAATCTGCTGGAAGTGGAGGAAGGTGCGCCTCTGACCTGAAGCACACCCTTCCTGATGTTTGCTGCTGACGTTGTCTTTTCTCTGTACGTGCTACTGCTGTACCAAATGCTGCTGCGGCTCATGAAGTTGCTGACGCCGGTGACATCGCTGTTATTGCTGGTCATGCTGCCTGCAGCGTAGAACAGTACCATGTGTCGTCCTACTCTGTGTCGTGATAGCAAGACGCCTCTCACTAATAGCCAGCACTTGTTGTTCCCTCTTCTCCCCCACTACAGGCCTCTTCACCTGTGCACTTTTCTGCAATGATCGTCTGTAAGATGTCGTAAAATACAGCTTTACAGAATTCAAAATACAAAAATACATTCGGCCCACCAGCTCATCCACTACTTATGCTGCTGAAAGCATGCGCACAGCTGGGTCTCAGTCCTGACCGCAGAGTGACCGCAGCATCACCTACGCTTGGTGTCTACACAGACGGAACATCAGGCCGATGGTTCTGTTTGTGTCAAAATCTCACAAATTGTGAAAATGTTACGTAATCAGAACCTCAAGCTGCGGGCCATCGTGCTGTTGGTCTAATGAGATCTCTGACCTGCAGTTGGAGTGTGGCATAGGTCGAGCCTTGCAGTCTGCATTGCCACTTTGATTGGAGGGATTTCGATTGAAACTGTTCCCGAGTGGATCATGGCGAGTGAGCGTTGTCGTCGGAATTGCCACGTATCAGACCAGATGTCATAACCCCCGGCTGGATCAGGCCAGATATCGTGACTTGGCTAAACGCCTTACGACACTGTACATCTGATATAGAACGGCCTTGCAAGTCGATCTTCGTTCGTTCCACTTATCTATCAGCATCGACTCCTGTGTTGACTGAATCGTGGGGAAGGCTTGCGAGCTGGCTGTCATATGCCTGCAGCTGTTGCACACACTGTGGCAGGTTGAGAAGCTCAATCAAATTCTCAGCCGATAGCATTGACTCTTGTGATGACTAAGATGCGATGACTAAGAAGGCGGGATTGTGAGTCGGACGCCTGAAGTTATTGCACACGCTGCTGCCAGGTTGTCAGATCGGAGCGCCGTCCTAGCATTGTGCGGTCGTTCCTGGACAGTGTACAATACAACACCAACAGCATCTTGCGCTACGAGCGCTTCTTTGGCGCTGGCTATGTGTCCACTGGGGGTGCCGATACTACGAAGGTGACTGCCTCGCTCGGTTGAATCGATCGAGGCACTCCAACGCTTGCCGATGGACGGACATGTGGGCATCGCTCCAGGTCGAGTTGACTGATACGCTAAGGTGGACATCCTCAGGTGAGTCATGATGAGTCAATAGAGGTGTACAGCGTTTTGTCATATGCACCCCCCCCCCCCCCCCCCCCTCTCACCTTTCGCCCCTCTCCCCTGCATTGAGAAAAGACTTCCCAGCAAATGACACCTACCACCGGACCTTGTTACCTTAGGTGCTAATCTCGATGTTGACTGACAGGCAGACAGACCGGCCCCTGAGTGCTGCAAGCTGCTCAATCAAAGCTACATCCTCCGCTCTGGTCGGCTGCAGGAGTTTGTCGGCCTCCTCAAGCTGGAAGCCGGTGAGAAGGTGCTCGACGTCGGGTGTGGAATCGGAGGAGGCGACTTCTACATCGCAGAAAGCACCGAGGCGTATGTGCACGGCATCGACCTGTCGGTCAACATGGTGCTGCTTGCCCTGGAGCGCGCCCAGCAGCAGAAGCACACCCTGGTAGGGCACTCTCAGACACCGCCTACAGGTTCATTGGCTTGCCCTGGAGCGTGCCCAGCAGCAGAAGCACTCCCTGGTAGGGCACTTTGAGACACCGCTTGCGTAACCATGGCTTAGGCTTGCCCTGGATCGTGCCCAGCAGCAGAAGCACTCTCTGGTAGGGCACGCTCAGACACTGCTTATGTAAAGTGCCCAGCAGCCCTCGTATGGCCCTCTCACACACCCCTTACGTAAATACTGTCATATGCTTGCCCCGGGGCGCACCCACCAACAGAAGCACGCCCTGGTGGGGCACTCTCAGACACCGCTTACGTGACCATTGCCACATGCCTGCCCTGGAGCGCGCCCAGCCGTACAAACAGATCCCAGCAGGGCCCCTCCAAATACCTCTGACTTCACCATTGTAGCGCCCCCAGCAGCACTCTGAAATCTGGAGATGATGCGTCCAAGGAGTCGAGGCGTTGCATCTTTGCATGTATGGGGTCTTTCCCTCTCTGTCTGACACAAGCACTCTCACGCGAGGTGGTCATCATCGGACTGTCGGTCCCGTCACTCCGTGTTGAGCAGAATGCTGCTCGCCTCACACAGCCTCTCCAGGTGCCATATTGCCAATTCATGACTTATAACCGTGCAAGGGGGGACACTACGATGCGAATCTTTCATCATAGTGTCCACCGTTGTGCACAGATGCTAGGAAATCAGTCAGAGGGAATCAGTCATGTCTCGAAAGCCTAGGTCGTAAGATGGCGCCTGCAGATGTTGAGTCAGGCGAGCAGTATTCTTCTCATAAAGGATTGACGGTACCAACAGTCCGATGATGACCACCTCGCGTGTTCGTGCTTCTGTCAGTCCGAGAGTAAACGAATGGCCCCATACGAGCAAAGATGCAACCGACTCAATGGATGCATCAACTCGACTTGTCAGAAGCACAGTCTGATAGAGCCCTTTCCATCAATTCCTACGTAACAAGTGTCACGGCTGCATACATGACGCGTCTCCTGCCGCTGCACAGTCGACAACCTGTCAGAGGCACTACTTTATGCAGCCTGACGGTCTTGAAAACTTTTAAGGGGAAGAGAAACCACATATAGAGCTGATGCAACACGTCCACGTCACTCTGATAGGATTATCTCGGCCAGGCTGACGTGCAAGTGGCTTCCGCATGGGCACGGGCCGCAGCTTCCGGGGGACCCTGCAGTGTCTGACAATTGTACACATGAGTGAGGTCGTTCGATCAGAGCTCCAGGCAAAATTCACATACATCTGACGATCGCACGCGGCCTTAAGCTGCCTTTTGCATGATACCTCGCCACCAGGTACAGGTGCAGTGTTGTAGGAATTCCACGACTGTTTGCATGGCTGTACCTCATCGCTGCACAACTTGCTGCAACTGCCAGCTGTCACTTGAATTCACGTACATGTGCACATCCACCGAATCTGCTCCGGTTGCAAGTGTCAAGGGTTAAGCGATTGCAACCTTTGACCGGTTTCAAGGATGTGTCGATCGGTGTCAGAGGCGTTTGATTGGCGCCTCGACATTATCCGTATACTAATAGTACTCAAGCAGATGTTCAGGCCCTGTGACGTCGGAAACCTCCAAATACCAATAGTACTCAAGCAGATGTTCAGGCCCTGTGACGTCGGAATCATCCATACACCAGAAGTACTCAAGCAGATGTTCAGGCCCTGTGACGTCGGAATCATACCCCATTCAGTGCCCATTCCCCCCGCACCTTCTGTCCTCCACTGCAGACTTGAGGCCTACCGCCACATGCGTCCGACTGTCCATCACACCTGCTCTGTCACACTGTCAGACACTGCCAGACGGCTCCTTGCACCCTGTGTCGTGTGATTGCCGCATAGCATCAGGGCGCCCATCAACCGCTTAGAGTGACCGAGGTTGAGTACCTGCCTTCAGTTTCTTTACTGTGCACACAGTCGCGGTCTCTGTTATACCAAATGGCATTTCCATAATGAGCATATGAACACCACGACATTAGATCATATTTCTTCTTGCACCATAACCGCATTCGCGTGTACCATCAAGTGCTTTTGGAAATGGTCCCTTAATTAGCATGTGAACACCACAACATTGGGTTTTTTTTGTTTTTTTTTGTACCATAGTTGCATTCGTGTGTACCATCGAATTCTTTTGGATATGCTGAACTCATGCATCATGTCTGACAATGCCCTCATCATTTGCTGAAGCAAGTGACACGAACACATTTGCAGCTGCAGATGTGTTGGTTTGTGTTCGAAGATGGTCGACTCCAATCCAGAGCAGCAGGGTTGCACACCTGGAGGCCCTGCCACGTTGAGCGACGGGTTTGACCGGATCGTTTGCGCTCGGCGCTCTGATGCATCTCATGCGTCGTGCGCTCAGGTGTCCTTCGAGATCGCTGACTGCACCTCGTCGGAGTTCATGCCAGAGAGCTACGACGTCATTTACAGTCGCGACACTCTCCTCCACATCCACGACAAACCGATGCTGTTCAAGAGGTGGACCCTCCCGCCACCAAATGAGTGAATAGTCAACATATTAGTCATCAGGCATCTTGGTGTATACATCCCCATTCCTAGCGACTCAGACAAACGCGTCGTCCTTCTGAACTTAGTCGGTCTGAGTCCTACAGTCGATAAGAAAACCCGGAAATGCAGTCCTCTCCGAAAAGCGGCTGTGCCCTGCATTTGAAAAGGGTTTGTCAATTTGCCATCTTTACAAAACGCTTGGTGAGGTGCTGACGTGGGGCGCACAGCATGCAGAGCATGAAGGTTGGTGCAGTAGCCTTATGACATAGGAGCTGTATCGCACCAACCTTCAGCCTGGCCTGGTGATGCTTCCGCTATTCCAATGGTGCAAGAATTGATTGATGAGAATGATGAGAAGAGCTCAGGTGGTGTTACAGTCCCGCGATTGATGTACGCTGCCTCAGCAAAGGGTGACGTCATTCCGTGTGTTACGTGATCACAGCCAGCCGCCACGTGCATGCTACCTAGGCAGCTGAGTCTCAGCTGTGGTTTGAATGTCGGTTGAATGGAACAGGGGCCCTAGTATAGGCCCGGCCCGGCCCGGCCCATTCGTTAATAAGACTCTAGTGGTTTGGCCCACTGTCGTTCACTCGTTGGTCCCAGACCCTATGACCAAAAGGAATGAGCCGGGGGTACTTCAGCTCTTTGAATCAGCAGTTTCCGTGGTCGCGAGATGTGCACTCCAACTGATATCTATGTGGCGCAGTCACCCGAGTAAGTGACAGGGGAAAGGAATTCCCTTTCGTTTGTGAAAGGTGGGCCATGCGTTTCCGGTGTTGCCAGGTTCCTGGACATGTTGAAGCCCGGGGGGCGCTTGCTCATCTCAGACTATTGCCGCAGTGCATCCACTCCCTCCGCAGAGTTTGAAAGGTCAGTCTGACACCGTCTGACACCGTCTAGACTCCTTCGAATGCCATGCTACTGCTGCTGTGTCTTGAGTGGAGAAGACTAAGGGAGTACTTTCCTACAAGGTCACCTTGTCCTGTCATAAACCAACCACAGTCTCGACCAGCGGCATGGGCGGTATCACACGTATAGAATGATGGAATATATCACGGGATATCACACATTGAGTGAATGTACATCATCAGATGGCTGGCCTGCTACATGACACATCAACAAGCAAATATTGATGTGAGGCTGCTGTTCCAGCTGGATTCCCTCACAACGCTACAACTTTTGTCCAATCCACCTACTGGATGTACAGTTTAATGCACTGCGGAATTTTGACAACCCTCACCATAGATTGGTGGTAGCTGTGGCGATGCTGTTGAGTACACGGGGCACACTGTGCAATGAGTGACCATCACAATGTCGCAACAAAACTTTATGGTTATTAACGACATGTATATGCCACGGGTTGCTCTGTATTGTGTCTGCAAAGGTACATCAAGCAGCGAGGCTACGATTTGCACAGCGTCGAGCAGTATGGTTCATTGCTGGAGGATGCTGGCTTCGGTGATGTTGTTGCTGAGGACCGTACGTGGCAGGTGGACTGAAGCTATATTCTTGCACGCACACACGCACACACACACATTCACAAACACACACACACACACACACACACACACACACACACACACACACACACACACACACACACACACACACACA
>JAULKR010026671.1:0-12519 GCA_032356305.1 Prasiola linearis | reverse complement strand
CGCGTGGGGGCGCCGGGGTAGTGCCCACCGGACGGGCCGGCGTGCAGCAGGGGGGGTCGTCGGTCAAGGTCGGGGTTCAGGATTCCTCGTCATGAGCGGCCGCGTAGGGATTCGTCTCGACACGGCCGCCGACGACGGCAACGGGATGGGCCCGCTTCCATAGGACTTGAGCCTTTAGGCATCCCCCAGCGGACGCTCCGGCGCGATGCCCGACGACGCGATTTGGGTCGCGGCGCGCAAGACGTCAGCCGGTGTCGGAGCGGGCGGCGGGGCGTAGGGGCCGAGCGCGGCCAAGTCGTCCGCCAGCCCGGCGGGGTCCTGGACGAGAAGGCCGACGTCGGGATCGGCCGAGAGCCGGGCCGGGGGCCAGTGGCGCCAGCCGTCGCCGTCGAGCGGGACGCCGTAGCCGTCGCGCTGGAACCGCTCGAACAGGGCCGCTTCGAGCCGCTGGCGGTGCGGTCGGGCGGCGGCCGAGTCGCTGAGGTCGTGGGTCTCGCCGCTGGTCGCGTCGACGGCGTCGAGGTCGAACAGCCACGTCCGCCCGTCGGCGGCGGAGTGCGCCAGCTTCCAGCGGCGATCCGCCACCATGTAGAGGCCCAGCGGACCCTCGGAAAACTGGCTGAACACGACGCGGTCGGCGTGCTCGTCGGCGGCGACCTCGGCCAGATCGACCCCCTCGCGCGATGGATTGGCGGTCTCTCCCGCAGCCGCCGTCATCGTCGGGACGAGGTCGAGCAGCGTCGTCGGCGTTGCCACCCGGGCGCCCGCTGGGAACCGGCCGGGCTGGCGGACGAGCAACGGCACGCCCGCCGACGCCTCGTGCATCGACCGCTTGCCGACGCACCCGAAGTCGCCCAGCAACTCGCCGTGGTCAGACGTGAACACGACCAGGGTGTCGTCGATCTCGTCCCCCAGCGCGGCCAGGATGCGGCCGATCTGCGCGTCCACGAACGAGACGCAGGCTCGGTAGGCCGCCCGCGTCGTCCGGTCCAAGAGCGGCGTTGTGTGGTCGCGGTACTTGTAGCGGTTCTGGAGCCGGTTCCAGAACGTCACCAGCTCCGCCGAGCCGGGCGGGACGTGGGGCGGCTCCGTCTCGGCGGGCCGGTACAGTCGGCTCCACGGCAGTGGCAGCGCGAACGGCGGGTGCGGGTGGACGAAGCTCGACCACAGGAAAAACGGCCGGTCTCGATCGCGCCGAGCGAGAAAATCGACGGACCGATCGCCGACCCAGGTCGTCGGGTGGAGGGGCGCTGGCAGCGGTGACGGCTGGGGCAGGTAGTACGACTCGCTGCGCAACCCGTGCGGCGCGGTGACGTCACCGAACCCGGCTTCCCGGAGCCCGGCGCGGAAATCGTCGTCGTGCTCATCGCCCTCCTCACTCGTGTCGCGAGACCCGAACCCCCACAGCCGATCCGGGTCGGGCGTGAAGTGCATCTTCCCGACCCCGTGCGTTTGGTACCCGGCCGCGGCCAGCCGCTCCATCAAGCTCATCGCGTCGGCTGGCGCCGGGGCGTTCTCGACGACTCCGGTCCGGTGGGGCGGGAGCCCCGTCACCAGCGCCGTCCGCGCGGCGACGCAGACGGGCGACGGGGTGTAGGCACGCGTGAACGCAGTCCCCTCGCGCGCCAGCCGGTCCAGCGCGGGCGTCCGGATCTGGTCCGCGCCCAGTGCAGAGACCGTGTCGCGCCGCTGCTGGTCGGTCAGGATCAGGAGGACGTTTGGGCGCGGAGTCACGACGGGCAAGGGCCACCCTTTTTGGGGCGACGGTGGATGTGGTGGAGCACGGATAAAACGTATGTTCAGTTCCCGACGTTTGTTCAACGCACCACAAGTGGAACCGCTTCCGTCTCCATTCTCCCCTCATGCCTTTTCCGCGACTCCCCCTACTTCTCGGTGCGTTCGCCCTACTGGCGACGGCTCCCCGTGCCCAGGTCGTCCTCGACGATTTCGACGACAGTGACGTCTCCAACGTGTTCGTGTTCAGCGAGTCCGGCGCTGGCATCACGACGTCGGGCGGCGGGGGCGCGCTGACGGTCGGCATCGATCCCGTCGTGGTGGGCGGGTTCGCCGGATTTGGGATCGGCGCGCCGGACGGCAGCAACACGGACGTCTCGGACGCCACCGAACTCACGGTGCCTCTCACGGCCACGACCAGCGCTGGCGGCACGACGAACTCCTTCTCGTTCGTCATCAACCTCCAGGAGGATACCGACGGCGACGGCACATTCGAGGGCGACACCGAGGATGACGAGTTCCAAGCCTTCGCCAACGTCACCGTTGATGGCACCCGCCGAGTTTTAACGCTCCCGCTCGACGGGTTTACGGACACCAACGGCAGCGGCGACGGGATGCTCGACCGCTCCCAGATCCGGAGCGTAGTGTTCATTATCGGTGGCTCGAGCGCGCTAGGCTCGCCGTTCATGCTCCGGTTCGACGAGATCGTGTTCGCTGGCGAGGACCCTGACTCGGGGCCGGGCACGCTGGTGTTCAACGACTTCGAGGACGGCGGCGTCGGCGAGGTCTTCCCGTTCAGCGGCGGCACCAACAACGCTGGCGCCTCCGTTGAGACCACTGACGGGGCCGTGGGGACCACGACTGGCGCGGCCGTCACCATCGACCCAACAGCCACCAACGGGTTCGTTGGGTTTGGATTCGGCGCCAGCACCGGCACCACGTTCGACGCGACTGGCGCCGAGGCGGTGACGTTCTACCTCCGCCCGGCTTTCAGGGCGGCCACGAATCCGTTCACGCTCATCGTCAAGCTGGTCGAGGACACCGACAACGACGGGACGAGCGATCCTGCCGTCGACGACGAGTTCGAGGCGACGATCCCGGTCAGCGGCAGCACGGGCTACGAGTTGGTCTCGATCCCGATCTCGTCGTTTTCTGACAGCGACCCCTCCGCTGGGGCCAACGACGGGTTCGACCTCGCCTCGATGCAGAACCTCGTGTTCGTGATCGCCGGGACGGGCTCGCTGGGCGACTCGTTTACGCTGTCCGTCGACGAGGTCGCGTTCGCGACCGGCCGCAACACGAGTGCGGCTGGCCCGCTGGCCGACGCCGACCTGTCGCTGGCCGTCTTCCCGAACCCAACCGCCAGTCGGGCCCGCGTCGCGTTCGAGCTGGCGACGGCGACTCACGTCCGCGTCGACGTGTTCGACATGCTCGGCCGCCGCGTGTCGTCGGCAGCGAACGGCTTGCGGCCAGCTGGGACGGTCACGGTCGACCTCGACGTGCGCGCGCTGGCGGCGGGCGTCTACGTGGTCCGCGTGGCGGCTGGCGGCGCGGTCGCCAGCCGGACGGTCCGGGTGGTGCGGTAGCAGCCGGACCTCCACCAGAACCCCTGGTGACTTTCCCTTCAGCGTGGGCCGTAGCGCCTGCATACCTAATGCCACTCCCTCGTCTCGCCTCCCTCGTCGTCCTCAGCGTCGCGCTCTTCGCCGGGTGCGACAGCGGGGATGCCATCACCGCGCCGAGCCCGGTCGACATCGACGATGTGTTGACGTCGCTGGCCACCGAACTGGACCCCAACGGTGTCACGCCGCTGGCGGCGCGGCTCACCCTCGCGGCAACCCAGCCCGTCGGGCTCGAAGTCTCGGTCGACGGCCGCGACGGCGGCCCCGACGCGACACACCGCTTCGACGGCACCGCCCTCGACTGGGTGGTGCCCGTGCTCGGGCTCTACCCTGACGCCGAGAACATGGTCACGGCGACGCTCTTCGACGCCAACGGCGCGGAGATCGGGCAGAAGACGGTAACCGTTACGACGGCCCCGCTCGACCCCAACCTCCCAGCCCTCCGCGTGGACGTGCCAGCCGGATCGCGGTCGGCGGCCGGGTTCAATCTGGTCAGCTACATGGGTCACGACAGCCAGCCTCGCCCCCAGCGGCCGTTCATGTTCGACGCCGCTGGCGTGATCCGCTGGGTGTTCGATCCGTCCGGCCACCCCGTCCTGGGCCAGCTGTTCGCGGACAATGGGATCGAGCCGCTCGCCAACGGCAACTTCTACTTCGGCGACATCCCGACGAGCGCGATCTACGAGATCGACCGGCTGGGCGAGATCGTCAACACGTGGGACATGCCAGGCTACAAGTTCCACCACGACATCATCGAGACGCCGGACAACACGTTTATCGTGTCGGTCACCAAGGAGGGGATCTCGACCATCGAGGACCACCTCATCGAGATCGACCGGGCCTCGGGCGCCATCGTGACCGTCTGGGACTTGCGCGAGTCGCTCGACGACGGGCGCCGGGTCTGGGACACGGACTTCGCCGACATCAACGTCGACTGGATCCACGTCAACGGACTGGCCTACGACCCCTCCGACGACACCATCATCGTCTCAGGCCGGACGCAGGGCGTGTTCAAGATCACGCGCGACAACCGCATCGTCTGGACGCTCGCTCCGCACGTAGGATGGAGCCGCGCCGGTGACCGCACCGACTTGCGGACAACGCTCCTGCAGCCGCTCGACGCCGCTGGCCAGCCGATCACTGACACCGACGTGCTCCGTGGCGACGCCACCCACCCGGACTTCGGGTGGACGTGGTACCAGCATGCCCCCGAGGTCGCGCCCGACGGTACGATCTACCTGTTCGACAATGGCGAGAACCGGCTCTTCGGTGCCGCGCCACTTTACAGCCGTGCCGTCGGCTACCGCATCGACGAAGGCGCCAAGACGGTTCAGCAGGTGTGGAGCTACGGCGAGCAGCGCGGCAGCTCCACCTACTCGCGGATCGTGTCGGACGTGGACGTGCTCGAAAACACGATCCTCTTCCTACCCGGCTCCATCCGGGTCGGCGCCGAGCGGGAGGGCAAGCTCATCGAGGTCGACCGCCAGTCGGGCGGGGTCGTGTTCGAGGTGACGATGACACCGCCCCAAGCCGCGTTCGACTTCATCACGTTCCACCGCATCGAGCGCGTCCCGCTCTACGCCACCCCGACGCCGGACGGACGCGTGCCTGCGTGACGAGCCAGCGCGTTCTCGCCGAGCGCGCCGCGAACCGGCCCCGCCCGCCGAAGGCTAGACCTCGACGGGCAAGCGGGGCCGTTAGTATTCGATTTTTTGACTCTGCGAGAAAGGAAAGACGTTACCGGACGACGACGGCCGTGCTGGACGCAACCGCGCCGCCTGCCTCGAGCCGGTACACGTAGACCCCGGCCGACAACCCGCTCACGTCGATCTGGACTCGGTGCGCGCCCGCCGTCCGCCGACCTTCGGAGAGCACCTGCAAGCGCCGTCCCCGAGCGTCGTACAGAGCCAGCCGCACCTCCGCCGGACCGTCGAGCTCGTAGCGAACCACCGCGAGGTCGCGTGACGGGTTGGGCACGGGAGGTCCGACGCGCAGCCCGCTGACGCCGCCCTGAGCCTCGTCGGTGGCCGTCGCGCCGTCGAGCAGTGCCAGCTCCAGCGTCGGCCCGGAACCGCCCTCGCGGGACCCGAACAGAGCCGCACTCCGCTCGCCCTCCAGCCGCAGCGACAGCGTGCCGCCCATGGCTGCGCGGGCGGCCTCGGTCACGTCGAGCACCAGCGCGCTGCCCTCGCGTCCGGGCGTCTGTGCTGAGGCGACCGGGCCGCCGGTGTCGGCCGGTCGGGTATCGAAGGTGAGCGCGCCCTCGTCCCAGGTGGCGTCGGTGGGGTAGGCGGTGACGGTAACCTGGGTGTCGTTGATCTGGGTGAGCGCGAGCACGGCGCGGTCGACGCGGACGCCGTCGAGGTCGTCGAGTGGGAAGCGGACGTAGGCGTAGCGTGCCTGGCTGGACTGCCGGACGACCAGGTCGGGCTGGGATCCGAGGGCGGTGGTGGGCTGGCCCTGGTCGGCCGTGGCGTCGGCGCCAACGCCCACGACGGAGACGCGGCCTCGGACCAGCGAGACGTTGTCGAACGTGACGCCGCCAGCGGTGAACGGGCAGTCGATCACCAGCGTGACCGCGTCTGCTCCGCCGGTCTCGAATGAGGCTCGGAACAGGCCGCCTCCGCTCGCGCCGTTCGCCAGCGACTGGCGGGTCCCGTCGAGGATGGCGGCGACCTGAACGCCGGTGGCCGGGCCGTCGAGCGCGAACGACAGCGTGGCGTCGCTGACGCCGGAGACGTCGATTGATCCGCTGGTCCACTCGGCCCCCTTGCACTCGAACCGGCCGTCGGCGACGCGGCCACGACTGTCGCCTTCGAGCGAAGTGATGGTGGACCACTGCGAGGGCGGGAGCCCATCCTCAGTCGTTCCGTCGGGTGCCGAGAACTGCTCGTTCCAAGGCAGCGCGCCCAGCCCGCCCGGCTCCGAGGGACCGATATAGTAGCGCCACGTCCCTGCACCCCACGACGCAAGAAACAGCCACTGCCGTCCATTCTCCTCGTCGGCCCGCATCCGAATCGCGCGGGGCTGGGTGACCGGCCCGGTGATGTCGGTGAGCCCGCTGACGGCCCCGTTCGCCTCGACAGCCAACTCGAAGATTCCGAAGCCGATCAGTCCGCCTGAGTTTTGCTGGACGTTGACGAACAGCTTGCCGTCGATCCCGGCGATGTCCCAGATCTCCATCGCCGCGCGGTCCTCGTCGAACGGCGTGCTCCCGGCGTCGAGCAGTTCGCCCAGGTCGAACGCCTCGCGCCATGACTGCCCGCCATCGGCCGAGACCTGGACCCACTGGCGGCCGTTGAGCACGCGCTTGCATGCGATCATCGTCTGGCCGTCGCGGTCCCAGACGTTCATTTTCATCGGTCGCTGCGAGTCGCAGACCGACGCCCAGATCCAGCCCGCTTGTGTTCGGGTGCCCTTGAGCATCGAGTTCCGGTTGCCGACGTACATCACGCCTGGCGTGTTGGGGTCGTAGCGGACCGAGTTGTCCTTCTCCGTCGGCGCGTCCGGCGCGTTCGGGCCACCCAGGCGGTACAGCGGCGGCGGGGCGCGGCGGGCCTCGCGAGCGGCGAACATGGCGTCGATGTCGTCGATGATGTAGACGCCGCCGGGGCTCCCGGTGCCGCGAAACTCGTCGCGGACCGAGAGCGCGATCTGTACCGGGTTGTGCGGGTTCTGGTCGATGTAGTCGATCCGGTGGTCCGGGAGTCCGTACGCCGGTCCGAACCGCTGGCCGTCGCCGCCAGCCAGGAACACCCAGTCGGCCGGCTGCGGGAATTCCGGATCGAGCCGGGCGCCCCAGATCTCGCCTGCGTCGGATTGGCCGCCGTACCCGTCTGTGATGTGGGCCAGGACGTAGAGCGAGCCCGAGGGTGTCTCGATAAAGCGGCAGGTGTTGCTCCGCGGGCGGAGCGCCGGCGACGAGTCGACCTCCCACGAGTATCCGCTGTCCCAGCTCATCGAGATCCCGTGGTCACCCTTCGCCGAGCACACGGCGTTGAGGTGCTGGTCCGCGTCGAAGTCGACCGTCGAGATCCAACCCAGGTGCCGGTACGTCTGGAGCCCGCTGCCGAAGGTCTGGATCGGGTCGCTGGTGTAGATCGCGTCCCAAGTCATGGTCCAGTCCTCGACCTCGGTGTCCACCTTGAAGAGCGTCTGGTCGCCTGTCGTCCAAATGCCGCGCCCGCCCCACGTGGTCGGGGTGTAAAAGAAAGACAGGGGGCGAGGGTAGTTGCTCTCATACCCGATGTCAAACGGGGCGCCCGCGCGGTTCGGATAGTAGAACACGTTCTCCCAACGGGCCGCCGGGCTCCCAGAGGTCCAATCGATGGTGACCTGGTACAGGCCCGAGCGCCAGTTGCCCTCCGAGGTCAGGAACGCGTGCTGGTCTGCGGTCGAGCGTGGATCGACGGCGAGCGCGCGGAAGTTGGCGTCGGGGAATTGGGGAAAAAGGACCTCAGTGTCGGCGTTGGTCGGGTAGCCCTCTCCCAGGATCGGCGTCCAGCTGCCCACCACGCCGCCGGTGATGCGAGCGGCGAAGATCCGGTTGCCGCGCGTGTTGGGCCGGCGGAAGGCCGCGTAGACCGTGCCGCCGTCGGGCGTCACCGCGACACCCTCCGCCAGCTGCTCGGCGCCGGACGGTGTCGGCAGCTGGGTCCAGCTCTGGCCGAAGTCGGGGCTGGTCCAGACGCCGGCGTTCTCAGCCGCCGCGAACAGCAGCCCGCCACCGGCCGCCAGTTGCAAGATGTTCTCGCCGCCGTTGCCGCCCGTCCCGAACCGGGTCGGCTGGAACGTCTGGCCCCGGTCATCGGACCAGAACACGGTCGCGCGGAAGACGCTGCTCCCACGCTTGTTACCCAGACCGGCCGCGACGCGGTCGGCATTCGTCGGGTCTACCACGACGGGACTGATGTGGAGCTTGGGGTTGCCGCCGGTCGAAGTCAGGAGAGACGGGTTCGAGCTCCGAATCACATTGGGGTGCTTGACCCAGGTCTCGCCCGCGTCGTCGGAGGTCTGAAGTCCGAGGTCGGTGCCGATGTAGACACGGTCGGAGTCGACCGGGTCGATGCCCATGCCCAGGATGTCGATGGACAACAGTCCGTTGGGCAAGAAGCGGTAGCTCGCGCCGCCGTCGTCAGTCCGGTACATCCCCTCGACATCGGAGAGCACGTAGGCGCGGTCGGGCACCAGCGGGTCGAGGGCGATCTCTTGGATCTGGCCGCCCGCGCCAAAGTGGAGCGCGTCCCAGTCGCCCACAGAAGGCTGGATCTGGGCCAGGGCGGAGCCCGCCGCGATGGCAGCGAGGAGGGCGGTACAGAGCAATCGAGACATGCCGGATCGGGAGGTTGGACAGTTGATCAATATATGTCGGATGTTCACAGCGTCTAGTGGGGGGCGCTTTTGCCTGCGCACGTAGCGCCTGGATGGTAGCGCTTCCGTTCAGGGAGCCAGTCGCTGCGACCCCGCCTGGCGCCGGTCGCCAGTCAAGCCTGCGGGGTCCGGGGTAAACCGCTCCTTGGTTAAGACGGGACAGAGGTCCTGAACATTTGTTCATCCAAGATCATAGCGCTACTTTGCGCCTCCCTCGAACGCCCCGTTTCCTCCACATGAGCGATCCCCACAGCGACGACTTCGACGCCCTCGCTCTCCGGCTCGACCGAGCGGGGCGTGACGCCGAGCGCGTCGTCCAAGCGGTCCGCCAGTTCGCCGTCGCTGTGCCGTCGTGGGCGCTGGGCACTGGCGGGACCCGGTTCGGCCGCTTCCCCGGGGCTGGCGAGCCGCGCAGTGTGGAGGAGAAGATGGCCGACTGCGCCCAGATCCACCGGTACACCGGCGCCACGCCTCAGGTCTCGCTGCACATCCCGTGGGACGAGCCCGAGGACCCGTCCGCCCTGCGCGAACTGGCCGCCGAGCTGGGGTTGGGCTTCGATGCCGTCAACTCGAACACGTTTCAGGACCCGCCCGGCGCGACCCACAGCTACAAGCTGGGATCGCTCGCCTCGCCCAGCGCCGGATCGCGCGCTCAGGCCGTGGAGCACATCCAGCATGTCGTCGGGGTGGGCCAGACGTTGGGCTCGGACGCGATCACGGTCTGGCTCGCCGACGGCACCAACTACCCCGGCCAGGCCAACCTGCGCCGGAGCTATGACCACGTCTTGGATGGTCTGGAGCAGGTCTACGCCACGTTGCCCGACGAATGGCGGTTATTCACGGAGCACAAACCGTACGAGCCTGCGTTTTACAGCGCCGTCGTCCAGGACTGGGGCACGTCGCTGATGCTGGCGCAGGCGTTGGGCGACCGCGCCGAATGCCTGGTGGATCTGGGCCACCACCTGCCCAACACCAACGTCGAGCTGGTGGTCGCCCGGCTGCTCTCGGCTGGCAAGCTGGGCGGGTTCCACTTTAACGACTCCGCTTACGGCGACGACGACCTCACGGCTGGCTCGATCCGCCCGTACCGGCTCTTCCTAGTGTTTCACGAGTTGGCGCTGGCGGCGGAGGAGGACGCGGCGTTCGACCCGGCCTACATGATCGACCAGTCGCACAACCTCAAGGACCCCATCGAGGCCCTGTTGCAGACGGTCGACCAGTTGCAGCAGGCATGTGCCAAGGCGGCCTTGGTGGACCACGAGACCCTCGCGGGCTACCAGGACACCGGCGACGTGATGATGGCCGAGCGGACGCTGCGCGACGCCTACGATGCCGACGTCCGTCCCATTGTGGCCGAGGCCCGGCTGCGCGCCGGCGGCGCGAGCGACCCTGTGGCCGCCTTCCGTGCCAGTGGCTACCGCCAGCGCGTCGCCGGCGAGCGCCAAGCCAGCGTCTACGTCCCGCCCCAAAGCCTGTGAAGGAGGGGGCCAGAGATCAGGAATCCGCCCGATCCCTTTTCGACGACAGCCACCAGCGCGTGGCACCCGACTCTTTAACCCCGTCCTCCGCGCCTCCCGCTCCCTCTTGACCCTCCCGCTCTCATACCTCGCCATCGACCTCGGCGCCTCGTCGGGCCGGGCCGTCGTGGGCGTGCTGTCGGACGGCCAAATGCGGACCACCGAGGTGCACCGCTTCCCAACGCCCCTTGTGGAGCGAGCGAACGCGGACGGCTCGGCGTCGCTGGTGTGGGATCTGGACGCGCTGTGGGCCGAGGTCCGCGCCGCGCTCCAGGTCGCGCTCCAGCTGGCGCCCGGCCTGCGCGCCGTCTCCGTTGACACCTGGGGCGTCGACTACGTCCCACTGGACGCGGACGGCGAGCCTTTGCGGGACCCCTTCGCCTACCGCGATACCCGGACGAGGGGCCGGATGGCCGACGTACTCGGCCGCATCCCGGCCGCCGATCTGTACAGCCGGACGGGCATCCAGTTTTTGGAGTTCAACACCGTCTTCCAGATCGCCGCCGACCTCGACGACGAGCCCGCCACGGTCGCTCAGACCGACACCCGGCTGCTCATCGCCGACTATCTCCTCTACCGACTGAGCGGGCACGCCGTCGCCGAGCGAACGCTGGCGAGCACGACGGCCCTGCTCGACGCCGAGACCGGCGACTGGGACGCCGACCTGATCCGCCAGCTGGGCGATGACCCGGGCCGGTGGCCGCGCGTCGTCGAGCCGGGCACTGCACTGGGGCCGACGTTGGCCAGCGCGCTGCCGGACGGGTTCGCGGGCGAGCCGCCCGTCGTGATCGCGACGTGCTCGCACGACACCGCCGCTGCCGTCGCTGCGGTCCCTGCCGAGGGTGACCGGCCGTGGGCCTACATCTCGTCCGGGACGTGGTCGCTGGTCGGCGTCGAGCGCGACCGGCCAGTCCTGACCGACTCTGCGCGCCGGGCCAACTTCACCAACGAAGCTGGCCTGGACGGCACCACGCGCTTCTTGAAGAACCGGGCGGGTTTCTGGGTCTTGGAGGAGTGCATCCGCGAGTGGGCCGAACAGGATGGCGCCCGCGTCGACTACGACACCCTGGTCGCGGAGGCCCAGGCTGCGCCGTCCGCCGGTCGCTACGTCGCCCTCAACGAACCGCCGTTCGCCCTGCGGGGCGACATGGAGGCCAAGATCCGCGCCTACTGCCGCCAGCACGAAGTGCCTGAGCCAGCCACGCGCGGCGCGCTGGTGCGGCTGGTGCTCGAAAGCCTGGCCGAGAGCTACCGCCGCGTCTTGGCCGATCTAGCGGCGCTGACCGGCGAGACGCCCCAAGTGCTGTACGTCGTCGGCGGCGGCGTCCGCAACGACTTGTTGAACCAGATGACGGCCGACGCCTGCGGGCTCCCCGTCGTCGCTGGCCCAGCCGAGGCGACGGCGCTGGGCAACCTGCTCGTCCAAGCCCGCGCCCTCGGTGACCTGGGCGGCCGAACCGTCCGCCGGTGCGTCCGCGCCAAGCCGTCCCGCACGTTTCAGCCAGCCGCCGCGCCAGACTCGACTTCCCGACTTCTCGATCCGACACTGACGCTCTCCGACTCATGACTTCCGACGCCCCCTCCGCCATCCTTGACGACCTCACGGCTGCCGACGACTACCTCCGGTCCCGCTGGGACGACGCGCACGCGTCGACACTGGACCCGGTCGAGCGATTGGTCTACCGCTCCAACTTGTTGGGTGAGGACGCACGGATCACCAACACCGGCGGCGGTAACACGTCGGCCAAGCTAGACCGGGTCGACCCGATCACCGGCGAGACCGTGTCGGTGCTCTACGTCAAAGGCTCCGGCGGAGACTTGCGTACCGCCAAGCGCGCCAACTTCGCGTCGCTCTACCAGGAGCGGCTGCTGGCGTTGCAGGGCGTCTATGCTGACAAGGACGAGCGTGGCCCCAAAACGCCGGCCGAGGACGAAATGGTCGGGACCTACCTGCACGCCACGTTCGGCCTTAACCCGCGCGCGCCGTCCATCGACACGCCACTCCACGCTTACATCCCGTATGCCCACGTCGACCATATGCACCCGGTCGCGGTGATCTCGATTGCGACGGCCGCCGACGGCCCGGAGTTGACCAAGGAGATCTACGGCGACGACGTGATCTGGACCGACTGGCAGCGCCCCGGCTTCGAGCTGGGCCTGACAATGCAGCAGGTCGTGAAGGACCACCCCGACGCGAAGGGTATTCTGATGGGTGGCCACGGCCTGATCAACTGGGCCGACGACGACAAAGAGTGTTACCACCTGACCCTCGATCT